>JAUBOD010000752.1:1459722-1503519 GCA_032353885.1 Nothura maculosa | reverse complement strand
GGTGAGGCCACATCTGGAGTACTGTGTCCAGTTCTGGGCTCCCCAGTACAAGAGGGATGTGGAGCTGCTGGAGAGAGCCCAGGACAGGGCTACAAGGATGATCAGGGGCCTGGAACATCTGCCCTACGAGGAAAGGCTGAGAGAGCTGGGCTTGTTGAGCCTGGAGAAGAGAAGGCTGAGGGGGTATCTGATGAGTGTCTATAAATATCTCAAGGGAGGAAGTGAGGAGGATGAGGATGGCCTATTTTCAGTGGCGGACAGTGATAGGACTAGAGGAAACGGTCAAAAAATGAGGCACCAAAAGTTCCAGAGGAACTTAAGGAAACATTACTTGAGAGTGAGGGTGGCAGAGCACTGGAACAGGCTGCCCAGAGAAGTTGTGGAGTCTCCTTCTTTGGAGAAATTTTAAACTCGCTTGGATGCAGCCCTGTGCTACATGTTCTAGGTGACCCTGCATGAGCAGGTGGGTTGGACTAGATGATCTCTGAGGTCCTTCCAGCCTTAAGCATTCTCTGATTCTATGAAATATGTTAGCTTTGGTAGAAGAGTCTAGCTTCCTAAATTAAAATGTTGCTGAACATGATACTACTTTTCCTCTTTTCCCTAATTAAGGTAAGAAATCAAATACTTTTTCTTAAAAAAAGAAATTATTTTTCTACCTAACACAAATATAAACTTTATAACTGTATCTACAGGAGTGTATAAAAGCCAGGAAGCTCGTCTAATGCTCCACATCTATCTCATTAAAGCACCCTCTCATACTTCTGCAAGCAGATTGAAAGAGGAAAAATGGGCAATGGATGGTTTTGTGAGTATTTTCCAACTACCAAATAGAAATAAATTATGTTTCTATTATTATTTAAAATTATGGTGATGTTATGCATCAAAAATAATGAGAAGTGTCAAGTGAAATGCTGTTCGCAAAGATGAGCTGTTAAAGGAAAAACAATACCATTGTAGGATGTTAGGGAGAAACATCTGAGAATTTGAGAAAAATATGGAAATTACCATACTTCGTGGCATTCTTATAGCACATGGGGGAAAAAAAAGTAAAAAAAAAAAGGCATTTACCTTCCTTCTGTTTAAACTTTATTTATAAATAAGATATTGATTGCAAGGTATTGAGAAGTTTTTTTATTGTTATCATAAAATATAACAATTTTCATCATTAGACTAACAATCTTGTTTTAATTTTTGGTGATAGTCTTAGAAATACTCTGAACAAGCCAAACTGAATGGGGAAACCTAAATATATAACCCCAATTAATCCCTAGTCCATTAGAGTTTCTGGGATGAGTTTTAACTGTAACAGAGATGAGGAGAGTGCATGAACGAGAGGAGGAGAGCTGAAGGAGGTGTTTAGATGCTTCTAAATCATGAAGAAGTCCCTTCAGAGAACAGAGGAAAAACTGTCTGGAGAAGAAAGTACCAGTAAATCTGAGTTAAAGTTTCTTACTATAGAACATGGTTACTCTAGTAAGGGAGATACTCACAGGGTCTCAATCCTTTTCCTTCTCCTCCAGGTCTTCCAGGCTTATACTAATATATCTTGTTCATGTATCAAAGCCTCGTTTAATATTCCTCTGTCTATTGCTGTATAATTAATTACTCTAGTGAAACCAGAGTATGAACAAAGCAACTGCCTGTCAGTTGGATAGAGGTTTTTTTGTTGTTGTTGTTATTTCAAATAATAATTAATAGCTCAGCGTCTTGCCTTATCTTCCACATAACCTTTGCCATCCACTCCCTAAAAATTCATATAATTATCAAGTATGTAAGATGCTTTGCAATACTTATTTCTTCAATTGCTAGCCTGTTTTAAGTTTGTTGATTGATATAATTTGATTCAAGATAATGAAGGAACTTTATCTGTTCATTCTAACATTTCTATCTTGCCCCATTAATATATGTCTGTCTTTTTTTACTTTATACATTTCCTAGATTAATTTTATTAATGTATTTATTTAATCAATTAATGGGGAATAATGGTAAGCCATCAGGCATGGTAGAGCACCTCTCTTTGAATTAGATATTTGTAACCAACTTTTCCTTATTCAATTGTGATTTTGGTTTACAGGTTTCTGCTGAACCTGATGGAGCTACATATGTTTTTCAAGGATTCATCCAGGGTAAAGATTATGGGCAATTTGGACTTCAGAGATTAGGTATTCAGTAAATTCTAATGTGTTTTTCCTGTTCACTGTTCCTTTTCTATTTCATTATATCATATAGAAAAAGAGCCTCTGAAGAACTTTATCAGCATTGCAATTTTACAAAAAAAAAAGACATATCTTAAAATCACATTTAAAATATAAAAATATAAAAATGTTTTATCATATACAAAATTACAATTACCTTGTGATACACTACTTATTAAAGCTATACATTTGCAGTGTCTTCAACAATATTTTTATAGGAATATATGCAATTCATTTGATTCTGTAGCTTAATCATTAATTAGAAAGCATATGTTTTTGAATGAGTACTATGCTGAATACACATTATTCCTTGACACTGAAACAATATTAGACTTAGACTCATCCTGTTTAATATTTTCAAGTAATTCCCCATGTTAAACCTAAGAAGACCACATATTTATTGAGGTGCTAAGCAGCTATTTCCTGGAACTTGACTTCTTTGGTCTATAAATTAAATTCCAAAATAATAATTAAAAATAATAATTAATTATTCTTGCTGGAGAAGACACCATTGGTAATAAAAATGTTTCTGTTTTGTGGTTAGTAAATAAAAAATAATAATTTAATGCAGTTATCTGATAAGGTCCTTTGAGAACTGTGGTATTTCTTCTAGAAAAAATTGTCAAATGGTAAAATACTGAGAAATATTGAGAAAGTTTCAGAAGAGTAGCTATTTCTTGTAATTATTCCTCTTTAAATAGAATACTTTTTTCACATAAAATTACAGTACCTAGAAGCAAATATAGTTTATTCCAGCCAGCATTAGCTATCTTATTTCTTTCTTAGTTATCTTATTGTTTGAGCAAAAACAAGACATTTTTAACATTAATACTTCGTGAATGTTCTTTAAGCATTTATTAATGAATGTGTGAAGTAAAGGCAAACTATTTTTTTGTTTCGTTTTACAATTCTGTTACACTGTTTTGATTTCCATTGCATTTGATATGAAAATATTTTTAAAGTATTTTTTAGAAATATATTCAGCAAGAAACATTTCTAATATTTTAAATTTTCCCAGTATCAACTCATTTCAAATATTTAAAAATAGTTTAAAAAAAGGAAAATTCAAGAAGGCTTTTGCAAATACTTTGGAAATCTTTGTTAAGTTTTCAGTTTTTTTATTTACTTGGGAGAATCTTTTCTTCGTTGTATATTCAAAATGTTTCTAATTTGTTCCATCATATATAATGATTGTTCACTCAGGAATATATTTAATGTGTTTTCAAGATGATTTAAGTCAGTAATATAGTTAACAGGACAATCCTTGAACAGTTTTTAACGTTTATCATTTTATTACCTGATCCAAAGAAATATAGAAAATTGTTTCTCTGAAACAAAATATTTTCTTTATTGTTCCAACTTTTCCTTCCAATATTTAATATAGTTTTCTGCATTTTAATATATTATCTGATTTCTTTTTATTATTTTCCATTTTTCCTTTATAAGATTGATAAAGGTTGAAAACAATCTATATAATTCTTAGTTGGATTACTTACTGCAAAGTTTAAGAATCAATTCTGAAGCTGAAGTAGTATTTTCTTCTCCCAACAAAAAAGTGCATGTCTTGATCGCGTAGATAACCTAATTGTAGCAGATCATAATCTTATTTTTCTGTCAATATCTGGCTTTTGTTCTTAAAACTTCTTCCTGCCTCTTACACTCTGTACATCAACAGCTGTGTGTCATTAAGTCAACATGCTTTTTCAATTGATTTTTAATTGTTTTATTTCTATGAATAGAGCTTTTTTTTCTTTCATATATATAACAGATAATTACTCTAAATTAGACATTTTGTAATTCAACTCAGTACATTAATGTGTGATTTATGTCTATAATATAAAGACACTGAAGAATATCTGAACAAGATATTTAAGGCTTCATAGCACAATATAAAAATTTTGAAAAGTACAGAAAGACAGTTACATCCCATTGTCCTAATATTCGGTATGCATTTACTTAGCACAATATGGTATTTAGTTTTCTGATAGTCTCAACATATGAATGCACCTAGTTACGAGGTGTTATTTGATCTGAAAGCTCTTTAACTTTTACTGAAATCTGATGTTTATGGAATAATATGTGTCAAAGGTAACAGATATTATACTACTTTTTTTTCTTCCTATTCTTTTCAGGTCTCAATATGTCTGAGGGATCAAATTCTTCTAATCAACCACATGGTACAAATAGTAGTTCAGTGGCCATTGCTATCCTTGTGCCTTTCTTTGCCCTTATATTTGCAGGTTTTGGCTTTTATCTTTATAAACAAAGGTAAGCAAAAATTACTTACATATAATGTCTGTATTACTTTGTGTTCTTATTGTCCTCAAACCTTGTAAGAGTAAAATACAAAATATTTGTAAAATGTTCCACTCTGTGTTTAAGTATGGCTAATTGAGAGATTAGGTTATTGTACTGTGATGCACATTAACTCCCACCGAATTAAAATGTTATAAATTTTGTGTCTTTACGCAATGGATAATATAAATTATTGGCATACAGAAAATAATTTAATCAGTAGACTTTATGTTTACTTGCAGTAACTTGTATTTTGTTTTGATATGGCAATCATAGGAAGATATGAATCGTCAATAAGAAATTTATTTTATTGTCTGCTCTTTTTATTGACTTACAAGTGTAGGCAAGTATTCTCAGGGTCATTCTGTTAGGGTGAATTTAACAACATTTTTTTCATGTTATTGAGAAAAATATTACTTATTTCAATTTATTTTCAAGTAACTTGCTTCAAGTAATAAAGCATTAGGAGACTAAAGATAATTTGATCAGTATAATGAAAAGAAAATTCCTTATCTACTATTAGCCAAAATGGCCACTTAGCATTCCTAGCCTCCCTGTAACAATTGTGATGTACTCTACAAAATGGCACAATTTTAAAGCGTGTGCCATCATTTTTTAACTATGCTGTTTGATTTTAAACTGGTTTAGAATGTGAAGAAATGCTCATACAGAATTACTTTGAACATTTGTAAAAACTGTGTGATATAATAGCTTATCTTTGCATTTTGTATATATAACTTACAATATTATATATATGTTGAATGGAATTCAAAATTGGAATCTTTTCAGAGAATTAAACTGACAATAATGAGTTACTTAGTAAAAAAAAAATCAACAAAAAATAGTTCTCGACAAATGTGTTGCATCTTCAGAGGAAAATTCTTGATATCTGTGAAATTATTGTATCTTTATAAATTCAAGTTGTTGTATTTTGACTACTTATCATTTGACTATTCAGGTAGAAATATTTCTTTTGAGCTTATTAAATGAGTTTTCCTGTTTACATGAATCATAAAAACCTTATGGATTACTTTTTCTTTCTTCCATAGGACTGCACCTAAAACACAGTATACAGGATGCTCTGTACATGAAAATAATAATGGACAAGCTGCTTTTGAAAACCCCATGTATGACACAAATGCAAAGTCTGTGGAAGGGAAAGCTGTACGATTTGACCCCAATTTGAACACTGTTTGCACAATGGTATAATGTGTTAATGATATGTCTTCAAAGTTTGGAAATTGAAACACAACACAGTGCACATATAGTTCACTGATTAAAAAAGAAATTAAAGCACACTTTTCAGGATATGCTGGGTCACCTTTTCCTGAGGAAGATAGACAAGAGTGGGTTGGGATATTTGTTTTGTTTTCATAAACTGGATCAGAATTGTCTTCATGTGTACCATGGAGAGTTTTACAAAAAAATCTGCTGCACTCCATGAGTGCTTACTCACGGTTTATTTGCTTTTTTAAAAAAGGAGATTATTCTAAAACATAAAATGTATTTGCATATATTGGAGGAGCATCCACTATCAGTACTTCTGTGCTTTATAAAAACTATAATAGAGGGTCTGGTTTAAAAACAAAAAAAAAGATATAGGTAGAAAATAAGAGCTATACTTACAGGAGATAATAGATGACTGACTTCTCTTTAACAGTCACATGCTACATCTTTTCTTCATACGTTTATAACATTTTTTTCATTTATTCAGCTCATTTAATTTTTTTAATCAGTTTTTTTAACTCCAGATTATGATACTTAAAAATCAACAAATACAACTTACTCTTTTCACATCACAGAAGGAAAATTAAAATGTCAAATTTTCAGAGTTTAGTTAATGAATTTATTTCCTTGTTTTATATCTTGCTTCCTTTCTGTTTCACAAGCCAAGCTGCTTTTCTCTGTTTTCATCAGCACCACCCACAAATAATAATGGATACAAACTGGTTCCTACATTCCTTTTGGTAACCTTACAATTAGGTAAATTTTGCAGTCAAGATGCTATGGTTCATTGTACTTTGTTATGTGGCTTACTGATGAAGATCATTTGGACGAGTGACCATATTGCTTTTTATTTTATTTTATTTTTTCAATTGTCAAAGCATAATTATGTTTCCAATTAAAAAATGTAATTTAAAGAAACATTAGGGATCAAATTAATCTATCAAAATTATAAGGGTCTGTATTTCAACCCATTCTAGATAAATCTAGTTTGTATCTTGACAATTTATTCCTTGAATATTCTCTTGAAATGCATGCACAGAGCATGGCAAAATCCCATTGAAGTTGATGAAAAGAGTCTAACATACTTAAATGATCTTTGGATAATGCCCACAGGGCAAGAGGTAATTGTGGTTTGGAAATAATGTGTTTTTATGTTTATTTTCTCTCTCTATTTTATGGAAACAAATCCTTACTGTTAATGATTTAAAATGGTATTATCATAGTTTATTGAAAACAAAATTATAAAAATAAGTAAATAAATAAAAAAAAAAGCCATGATTTTATTACAGGCAATCCATAATAAGGACAATTTCACAGCCCTCGAATACAGGTTTTAGACATTCCAGTACCGCTTCTAAGAAAGTTTACTTTTTAGTTTTGCTGTTGTTTCATAACAGAATTACTCAATGGTAACCCAGTAATTTATTTAATGTAGGTCATTGTCTTCCTTCTCTAGCATGACTCACAAACACTGTGTCTTCGCCAGTGTGAATTATTTGTTATTGTCCCTCTCAGACATTAATGATTCTGTGAAAATCTAAATTTTTTATTACAGTAATAGAGAGTGCCTACCAAAAATCATTGTTCCCAGGATTGCTGCTTGGATTTCTATAATGTTTGATGAATTTCTTATAAACCATTTTACAACACTTTGTTTTGAAAATTCATACAATTCTGTCAAACTGTATTCTACTAAAAGGATACTGTTTTATATTTTATACCATTGGTTGTTATTTATTCTTGTTTATTCAAATGACTGCAATAACTATAATTCATTCATTAATGTTAAGGTTAATACATTTGAGATTGTTTAAAATGTTTCTTCTGCAAATGGCTACTCCTCTTATATTAATGCATACACTTTTGTAAAGAAGTATATTTTTATGAAAAAAAAAGGATTTGTAAAAGTATGATGTAAATTTTCAGTGCAATGTAAACAAAATAAAAATGGACAATTGCTTTTTTATCCATGTTTCTTCTTTGGAATATGGGCTTTAAATTCGCTTCAAATGTGAAAATCAGAAAATAGGTGCATTAATCATTTGAATGACCTGTTTTTGTCAGTCCTAAAAATATTTTATTTTCTCTTATTTTGTATGTATTTTAGATAAAATGACAAATTTTGGCATTATTTTTACAAATAAGCAATGAATTAAAAGTGGACACAATTATGTGCTTTTTTTCATTTAAAGGAGCAGATTTACAAGAAAGGTCTATAATAATCAACCTAGTGCAAAGCACAAAAAAGACTTTGTTTTATTTTTTAAAAGAAAAAAAATACTTTACAAAAACCCTTGTAGATAGTCTGCTTACTTAAGTTTGCTATCTTACAGACTCACAGACACACAGAATGGTTGAGGCTGGGAGGAACCTCTAGAGATCATCTAATCCAATCCCTGGCTCAGGCAGGGACACCTAGACTATGTGGCACATGATCACATGCAGACATTCTGTAGAAATATAAAAAACACACTTACTAACAGATGCATAGAGTATTTTGTGGCAATACAAAATTGTGATGACTTTCAAAGACATTAAACTGGGAAGGAGGAATTACTAGGGGAAATAATGAGAAAATATTATTTTTCTATAAAATGAAATTCTTTTTGCTTGCCTGCAGGAAAGTGGATGGCCGAGTCATGATTTGAAACACTGTTCGCAGAATACAATTGAGGAAAATAAATTTTTAATATTATTTTAAGAATTGGATGCTAAATATAAATTGAAAGTCCTATTTGCTTTGAATTTGTGAAGACTTTTGCTGAATAAATTGAAAACAAAAGCAAGAATTCACCCTAAAGTGATATTATGAAGGTCATGTGCCACTTTATTAGGGGGTATGAGTGAATTAGTTAAATCTGACGAGGGGAGGGCATAAAAGTGTTATACAGTGGGCAAATTTTAATACACAGGCTATCAGTTCCTTTTTTGGGCTTATGCATATATGATTTAATATATAAGAAATTGAACTTCTTGAACAATACTGTTAAAGTAGAATTCATCTTTTTTCAAGAGTTGTACAGAGTTCATTGTATAGGGAATGATCTATTCATAAAGTTTCTGTAGCTAAGTGATTCATAATTCATGTGTGAGTGAATTGTACATCTTTTTTCTCATAGCAGAGTGGTTATTTTCACTGTGACATATGGAGTTTCAGGACAGATTCCCTGATTGGGGTGGATAGCTCTATCATCAGCTACCTTCTGATTCTTGTTATTCTCAGGAAGGCAGCAGAAAAAAATTAGTCTGTTTTTCCACCAAGGTTTCTGGCTACCTTGTTCAAAGCAACATACTGCACAGAGAAAATGTGGAAAAATAGAGAGAAGGTTATGTGAATCCTTTTGGGATTAAAGTAGTTTATACACTACTAAGTACTTAGAGATTTAAAATTTCACTTAAGTTTCTATAACAACAGCCACTAACCAGTAGCTGGGAGCATTTAGACTATGCACTTTTACAGCTCATTGAGCTTTAATAATTATACATCCTCTGCTTGTCATGAGCCTTCTGAACCACTCATTTTCACTAAAGCTGTACCATGATCTGCCTCTGTAATGGAATCCAGAAACCCATACACCAGTACTCAACTTCTCCAAATTAGCAGTTCTATTAGAACTATCCAGATAAACCATCACAAAATACAGCTAAGGATTTCTGATTTAATTTCTATTTGTAAAGTACAGCTGGATTTAATATATATGTGATGTAAATATGTATGTAAAAAATCCTTTGACAACCAGAAGCCATGTTTATGGGGAAAATAATAGTTGCAAGTTTTATGGCTTCAAATAAAAGAGCCTGTGAATGGAAAAAAAATCTGTAAGTCAAGTCTTTGTAAAAGACAGCTCTCCTTTTCCAAGTCTTAAAAGCAGATGTTATATGTAAACCTGTTAGTATAGTTGACTAAAGTGTTGTGAAGTATCCATCTTTTTTTTTTCCCAATATTAATGAAAAGAGGAGAATTTCAAATTTTGGATATGACTGTACAAGCAGGTGAGTAGATCTGTTTTCTGAGGTTTGTATTCAATTTTAAGTCCTAACTCTTACACTAACTAATACGGTATTGTATGTAAAGCATAGATCACTTCTGCAGGAAATTACCTTTTATGTATTTATATATTTTTTGTTTGTTTTAATCTTTAATTTTTTTTAGCTTGTATATACCTCTGTCCATGCTGTTTCTGTAAAATCGTGATCCATACATTTTCGACCTTTTTTTTTTTTTTTTTTTTTTTGATTCCACAATGAAAAGGGCGGCATATTTTGATATTTTGCAGGATGTTTCTTCAAAAGATTATCCAAATTGGATAATATGACTTGTGCTATTTGTTATATTTAAACTCCCCAATCTTCATTATGCTGACCATAGTCTTCACAAAGTTGATCTGTGAAAATAGTATTTGACTTCAAATAGACAGTAAATAACAATTTATGTCTGTTATGTGTTCATGACTTCAGAACCCCCAATGCAACAACAAAGTTCCACTGTTCATCTCAAACTTCTGATTTCTCCTTTTACCTTCTACAAAATTCTACCTGTTGAGGTTACATGGGGGAGGGAGGGTAAGACATGCATCCTCTTGCATTCCAATTGGATACTTTTGGAATCAATTTTGTTTAATTTAAATTTATTAAATGTTATTTATTAAATTATTGAATTTAATAAATTAAATTTTAAAATTTAATCCATTTATATAGGCATTTAAGAGACTGATCTCTTAATAGGGATACCAAATACTGTGGCAACTATAGGCTAGACTCTGGCAGTACAAGATGTGCAGTCTGTTGATTGCCTGTAGGCCCAATTGCCTTCAAAACAGCAAATTGATTTCACAGTAGTATAATCAGCTATGTACCTGACTCTAGCAGTATTGAGTTCATGAACAGACTGTTGACTCTAGATCTGATCGCCTTCAAAACAAGCAGTTGAGTTCACAAATAGCACAATTTATTCAAATGAAACATTTAGAGAACATTTAGGATGTCAACGCAGGAAATTCTCTACCATAGAGTGGGGTTCTTAGCTAGTGCCTAGTGTACAAATGTGCAATCATCACTCAAACCAAAAGATGGTAGGGGACTCTCAACTTTGAAGGAGTTTCCTCAAATTATGTCCTGGATATCCTGACTGGAGGGGACGAAAGGAGTTCGGTCTGTCGACAGATCCAGAAGTTACAATGGAGTAACTCTGAATTAACTCCCTCTCCCTTCTTCCTTCATTCTTCTTCCTTCTTCCTTCCTCTCTCTCCCTCATTTATCCCTCCTTAGTTCATCGTTTATGTATTTTCTTCTTCATTTAGGTGGAGCTTGAGTGACTCTAGTCATACCTACTTTCATTATTGATTGGTTTAAAAAACCTCCCCATTTAATCGAAAATCTAGAGAGCATGCTCAGTGAGGAATGATCATTCCTTGGAGGAGGGTAACTTTTGAGATGGAGTTGTGTATTGGTATTATAATGAGATTAGAATGGGAAGTTTGAGCAAAGTCCATCAGAAGGGACTGAACTGCTATCATTGTTGGCCCAGTACCAGACATCGTGCTATGTGGCTTATCAGCTGCATGGTATGACCAGGTTGCCACCTCTGCAGTAGTACAGCAGAATCTGGCTGCTATGTCTTCACTCTGTTCCACTCATCAGCTTCACAGCACCACTAAATTATCCCCTCTGCAGGGAAGCCAACAAAATTTGGCTACGGTGTCTCCATTCTGCTGAACTCTTTGTTTACACTTATTTGTGTGTGTTAGGAGGGTAAATTGTGTTGCCAAGGGAATCATGGAGAAGTAGATTCCGTACATTCCTGAAAGACATCCTCTCTTTCACCTCAAGTAAGCTTTTGTAATGCCATAACTTCTGTTAAGTCCTGTTTTTCTCTGATTTCCCCTTTCTCGAGCAATGCTCTCCCACTACCCAGCATTTCTGAAACCTAAAGATTTCTTAAAATCTGGAGCTTCTATAATTTTGTTTTGATGTGATATCAAAGTCCAATCAAATATGATGGGAAAAGATTTTTAATACATTGTTTTTATAGTAAAGCTGGAAGTTAATATATTTTTTACTGCCAATCCAATAAAATTTTATTCCTTTTTAATCTTTTCTATATTTCTTTCTGAAATAATTATTTCAATATATACTATTCAAGTGAGGGGAGCATGATACAATGTCTAGAAATTCATTGCATTTTAAGATTTTTGCACTTGAAATTGATTTATTCATCCAAATCAAAATGTGACTCTGATGTCATTTTCAGGAAATTATGAATTTTTCACTTCCACAAGTTAATCCTTACTCAATATACATATGTATGTATATATGTATATTGAGTAAGGATTAACTATGTATATTGAGTAAGGATTAACTTACTCAGCTGGGGCTAAGTGTAGAGGAAGTCCTGAAAAGTAAGACTACTATTATGCTCTTAGTTTGTGAATAATGTTGAAAATATTCCATACTATTACTACTATTACTATTACATACCCAGTGAGCATCTCTCAGTGCTCTGTATTTTGCAGCATGTGAAATTTGCCAGATTAGACCGATGAGTTCAAAATACTTGTTTGTGTGAAGTATATTTATAAAACGCTTGTAGAAAATGCCTTAGATACCAAACAGATTGTAAAGAGAAACTGCATATTGATCTTATGGTAATCTTAAACCTTTTCAACTAGTATCCAGAATTTTGTGTTCTAGCTACAAGCTCATATTTCTAAAAATAAGCATAATGTTTACCAGAGTGATCTTTGATCTCAAGTTTTTAATACTGTCAAAATACTTCATGTTCATAAACTAAAAGATGCTATGTAGGGGCAAATTAATTAAATAATTATGTTATTTTCCATTACTTAACTGACAGGAGATTGCACCTAAATGCTCTAACTTAACCTTCATCTTCTGATTCTTGTGAGCAGTTCTGCTTAGTGTTTTATCACATTCAGCAATAATGAGTTTAGTTAGTAACCTGATAGAAATAAGGAGAAACTGTGAAATAATCACCCTTCCTCCAAGTTCTGAAGAATAGGCTCTTCTCTAAGAAAAGGATTTAGCAAACTTATTATTTAGTAAAAACAGCTCCAAATAGATTTTCTTTATCATTAAATGAATCTCACTCTTGGAGAGAGTTTCTTGAACGCACAATTTGTGTTACTGTCAACTCTCATAACTTAACATCACGCTAATTATTCCTCCATTTCAAAACCAAATCACTTCCAACATCTACTCCTAACTCCTTCTAACCTCCCGTTATCTTTATCCTAATTTTTATTTTTTATCTCTGTCTTCTCCAGCTTGCTGAATTTTCAACTGTGTCCCAGGAAAGAATATACGAAGTGCTAAACAAACATGAGCAATTGCACTTGGGTAACCAAGGTGGGACTTTTTTTTTTTTTTTTTAAACACAGCCAGACCTTTTTCTTCTTTCTGCAACAAACCTTTGATTTGGTTATTTTATCTCATTTCCTTATACAAGTTTTCCTCTGATATTATAAAATGCTGTGAGTAGCTGGCATCTCTCCCGTTCTCATTGCACGTCAAATCTTGATTGAAGTTGAGAGGAACTGAGATACTGACAAGCAAGTTCAGAGCCTGAAGGATTACACAAGGTAAAACAAAAGATCCATGTTTTCTCAGAAAAGATGACTCAACAAGGGAAGATTAAAAAAAAACACACATGCAGAAATACACAAACTTTGTCTATTGTCTTTGAATTTCTGATTCAGAAGCAAGAGCTCTATCATAGATCTTTGAATCAATTTTAGACAAAAACAAAACATGCTACAATTTTTATCTACTTTTTCCTTTTTTCAAAGCAGAATTTAAATATATAATTAAACCAAATTAGAATTATATATATAAAAATATATTTGCATTTTAGTTCTGAAAACCATATATATTTATACATATATATATATTTTAAGTCTAACAAGAATTATATAGCCTGTTTGGTGCAACAGAGAGGTGGCTGATAGAGACTCATAAACATTTTCACAAAACCATTTTTCATTTAGAATTTGCTAGTTTGTCAAAACAGAAACTGTCAGCTTTATTTAGTACTTGGAGATTCTCATTTTCCAGACTCCAAAACATGGAGGATGGAAGTATTTGTGGACAATGGGTGTTCTCAGGAGACTGACAGTAAAAGTAGCTGGACACATCTTTCCCAGTGAATACTCTAAAAGCCTCTGAATTTTCAACATCTTCCACAGAATTTTCGTAGTCATTTTTAGGGAACTCTCCATGGGTAGGAAACAGATTTGATTATCTGCTTCCCTTTGGGATCATGTATCACCTACAAATGCCATATGGACCTCCTACTGTTCTTGGATATTGCTCATATTCCTCACAACAGATTGTTGCAGTTTGATGAGGGAAAGAAGAGGGCCAAATTTGATAAGAGATGAATCCTCTTGTGTTCCAGCTGATCCTCAAAGGCTACAGGGAGTGAGGCGGCTGGACTCATTTTTAATAGGAATAACAAATCCTGTGCCAACTATACGCATGACTGGTAATATCAGATTCACTGATAGTCTGTCGACAGTAGGTCCGATCGCCTTCCTAGGAGCGAGTTGAGTTCCCCAATAGTGTGATCAACTATTAGCTCAATTCTGGCAGTATCAGATTCACCCACAGTCTGCAGACCATTGGTTCAATCGCCTTCAAGACAAATAGTCAGGTTCATGAATAGTGCAATTTATTCAAATGCAACATTTAGAAAACAGGTTTCAGATGTCAGTATAGGAAATTCTCTACAGTGTGGGGTTCTTAGCTCGTGCCTAATGTACAAATGCACAATCATCACTCCCAGAAATGGGAGAGGGCTACCAATCTTGAGGAGTCTCCTCAGATGGTGTCCTGACCTGAGGTAAGGGGGAAGGGGTTCAACCTGTTGGCTGATCCAGAAGTTATGATGGAGTCCTCCCTCCCTCCTCTTCCTTCCTAGTCCTTCCTTCCTTCCTTCCTAGTTCTTCCCAGTTCTTCCTTAATTTCTTATCTCGACTTAGTTTGCCTTTTATACATTTTCTTTTACATCCAGGTGGAGCTTGAATGACTCTAGTCATATTTACTTTAGTTGTTAATCTAGAGAGCATGCTCAGTGAGGAGTAGTTGTGTAGTGGTATTACAATCAGATGAGAAGAAGCCTGAGCAAAGTTCAGCAGATGGAAATGATATGCTACCATCCTTGGCCTATCGACTGTGGCACCACCAGGCTGCCACCTCTGCAGGGAGTACCACAGAGTTTGGCTGCAGTGTCTTCATTCCACTTCAACCTCCATTCACTCTTATTAGTATGGGCTAGAAGAGTAGATTATGTTGCCTAGGGAAAAGTGGATTCCACAGATGCCAACCATCCTGGAACTGGTAAAGGTTTCTCATTTCAAGCAACACTCTGACAGACTCCATCTTACTCCAAGTCCCCCCTCTTCTTGAGTAATTCTGTCACACAGATGTATTACCTATTCACTCTTTAATATTCCCAGCTGAGGAATAATTTAGCTGGTATTATTTCTTTTAATCTTTTTTCCTTTTTTTTCATCTTTTATTCTTGCAGAGGAAGCAGCAGTTACCAGCAATGTCAAGATTCTAATATTTTGTCATTGACCACCATATTCTACTAGTCTTGAATAAAAAGGAAAAGGATTTTGACCTGTTTTCTGAACATCTTAAAATCAATCTAACAAACAAACAAGCAAACAAAACAAACAAAAAAAACTAGTATATAGCTAGTTGTTTTATTTTGGTAGAATGAAATGTGTTTTATTTTTAATTTTGAGATGTGTTCTTTTTCCATGTTTACAATGCCATGAAATACTGCAGCAGCTATAAGAGATCAAAAATAATCTCAAAAGCAATGTCTTCAAAGGTATTGAAGAGTAGTCCACTAGTATATAGTCTGAAAATTCTTAGAAAGTCTTTGTAAGTGTGATGATGTTTATGACTGGGTTAATTATATGCCTCTATATTAATATGAATGTCATTTGATATAGCACTTTCTCTACTACCTGTGCTGTTCTGTATAATGGGATAAGTTACTACTGTATTTTCTAATTCTACTTAACAATTTTTGTACCATATGTTTATAATAACCTGTATAATGCCTATATTTTAAAAATAATTCCCTCTTCCCAGTGTAATAAAAGCAGTCTGTTATATAAAATCACATTTTATCCTCTATGAATTTAAAGTCATCCTTCATTGTTATAAACTTTAAACACTAAATATAGTATATTATTACCCATATTGGATACCCTTATCAGAAGCATTTATGCTTTGAATTTATCTTCAGAAAAGTTCTTTCTGCAATTATGGCTCAATATGTCGTAAAAATAACCATACTTACAATTATAGTAAACATGTGGAAATGATAAATATTTTATGAGGGCTCACTTCTTGCAGAATTGACTTAGTTACATAAAAAAGAAGAATGTGTACTGTATACATTTTTATATGCATATACATATATACATGTCTGATCTATGTATGTATATCCGCACACATATATAATGCACAATCAAGCCAATGGCTATGAAATTTGTTTTATAGAAAACCAAAATAATAATAAAAAATGATCTAAACAGTGTCAAAGAGATATAGAATTTCTAATGCCCTATAGGCATTTAAATATGCAGAAATGGAAATATAGTCCATGTAATCAAGAAAAAATCCAATTACTGTAGTAGAGTTGTGTCTCAGTTATAATGATCACTAAGACATAGATACAGGCTTATTGGCTTTTCTGTTATGGAACTTATCTAAAGCAGAAATAAGATAACTTGCTCATCTAAAACTACTCAAAAATCTGTAGATTTGGGAAGGAAGGAAGAAGCTAAAGAAAGGCTGCAACAAGACACTCTGAGTGGACCCTTTATGAATCTCACAAACCCTACAGTTTTTCTGATCAGAAAATTAGTACAGAACACAAGCTCCAGGATTGTCTGGGCCCCCTACCTTTGTTCCCTAACCATTAACTTCTGAATTCCCTTAATTTCTTTTGTGATTTCATTTTGTGATTTCATACATTATACCCTGGAGGCTATGTTGTGGTGAAGAGATTTGTCTGTTCTGAAATCTCAATTTTAATCTGACTATAAGACCTTTCCCACAAAGATCCACAGTTCATCTTAGCTCATTAACATGTGGCAAGTACCAATCTGTTCATTTACAGGAAAGCTTTGTACTCCTGACCAAATATTTTCTGCCTTTCACTGATGACAAAGTCATCATCATCTTATTTTCGACTCACAGAAAGGACTGATATTGTGCAACTGACCTTTTTCAGACTGAGTTAGAGACAGTCTATATCACGTTACCATAGTTTCAGCATCCAGAGAAGAAAAAGGTAAAAAGCTCAACTACTTCACTGGAAATATTTTTTTAATCAAATTTTCATCAAAGGTCCTGCTTCACTTTTGACACGCTTAGGCACATACATAGATTTTATAAAAACAGTAATAGTTTTTATAATTGTTTGTCATTTCTATAGAAATTGTCGTTTCTCCACAATGCTGCAGTGGTGTTGGCTCCCACTCCGTTGCATCCCCATTCCTGCTTAGCCATTGTCCCATTCCAAGGCCCGCTCCTAAACCCACAATGGTGCCCACACCCCCATGTCATGACTGCCCTTGCTCCTCCAGGATTCTGGAGCTCCCAGTTGCAGGGGCTGGGCCATTGAATGGAAATGCATTGTGGGACCTGAATTGCATCTTTTCGCCAAAAAATACCAAAAGTGGACGAGATCATTAGAATTGTTACTGTGAAAATATCTGAACACTTTAGAAACAAAAAAATATGTTAACCAACTACTCATAAGATATGGCATTAAAGATTCATTTAGAGATAGGTATGCAATATTTCTTCATTAATGCTCTACCAATTAAATATATTATGTATTGTCTACATTGGCACGACTTACAGATTTATGGAAGGGCATTTATTAAGATAATTTAAAGTAAAACTTAAGAGAATTCTCTTAAAAGTAAATATCTTTTTTATCATTTTTTCCTGATCTGTCTTGAACATCCTATGAAAACACTGATCATTTAAAAACAAATGCTTCTGTACATTAATTGATATTTCAACATAAAGGGCATCTAACAACATTTGGAGAACATTTCTTTTTATTTTAGTATTCCAGTGGGGAATTCTGAAGGGGGTGGGGCAGAGAGAACTATTCTTAATTAAGATAAGAACTATTAATATTATTGATTATCTCATTAATAGTATGAAGTAACAATGTTTTGATTCACATTGTAAATAAGAATTTCATGGAAATTCTCCAAACTGTCCTCATACACCATCTCTAATACAAAGAGCTAGGTATTTGTCTTCAGTTTTTAGGATTTACCTGCCACTAAATAAAGTATTCTGAGAATAAAGAGAATTAAGGGTCCAAGCAGAAACTAGTCTAGGTCCAGCATACTGTAATAGTTCATTTCTTATTTCAATAATAATATTAATTATCTCTAATAAAAGTTGCAGATGGCTCACAGGTTTCTGTGATAATAAATAATATAGCAAAGCTACTAACATAGTGACATAAATCTTACTATAAATCTGTCAATCCAGCAAAATGAGTTTTTAAATAGTAGACCTCGCTAGCGATTGGAAAGTTTTTTCTTATAGACACTTGGAATGAGCATAGAAAATAGCAGCATGTAGTTTCCTACTGACTTAAGACTTAACAAGGAAGAGTGAAACTGTGATATGCTCAAGCAACTATCCTGTTTAAACAATAGATTTAATGGATATATATCTTCTAGATAAGGTTTTCAAAGCTCACAAAGCCTTAAGAGACATTGGAGACAAAACACCTATATATTTCAAGCCTGTTTAGCACTATTCTCTCTAAAGCAATTTCGGTATGGTCTGATCAGTGACTGAATTGATTTGTATGCCTAAAAGCATCAAAACAGTACCTCAAAAAGGTTTTTTCAAAATGTTACGCTGGTAAACTACTTAAAATAAATACTTCTGCCATAGCAAAATGTCTCTGCATTTTTGAAAGTACATAAATATGCTTCAATTAGGTATTGAAATGGGACTCATGGATATTACTAAATAACACACATTCTTAATAGAATATTTCTAGGGTATTTTAAAAAATAATTTAAAAGAAAATATTTAATCTTGCAGAAAAATGGCCAATAATTAACTTCTTGTTACTTTGTGTATTAATGTTCTATGTTCTTGGAAACATTATTCTCTACTCACACATAATGAATCCATTAAAATCAGCTCAATTACTAACTAAACCACTGAACTTATAAAATATATATTTGTAAATCAAACACTTCATACATTAGCAAGTGAATAAAGCAAGCTACTTCCAAAAAGAGTTTAGCATTCAACATAGTAGTTAATTAACATTAGAATATAATGGTCATCCACATAAATTAAATGAGCAAAAGAGAATAAAAAGGAAAATAGACAGAAATCAATAATATCAACAACTTTTAAGTAAGTTGTACCCAATAAAATCTAAATACTCCTTTTTCTAAGAATTAGTACTGCAATCATTCTGGAGGGCCCTTAGACAGTTGCTTTGGTAATAAGACAGAACATTTTTATGTGCAAGCTTGATTCTCATAAATTCTTGTAGGGGAACAATGAAAAATTAACATAAACTCTATATGGATTATATGACAATATATATTACCCGCAAGAACTGAATTCAAAACTTGCATTTAAAAACCCTCTGTATTCAAAACTTTGAAAATTGTGCATTCTATCTTGCCATTTCTTAACATTCATAACCCCAGTTACCTTTTGACGGAACTTCTCCATAAAGTATTTACAGTGCAAAGTATTGGCACTCTAGATTAGCTCATATTCAAAGGTTCCAGAGATGCAATATGAAATTCTAAGTTAGCTTCCTAAAGGTGAATAATTCCAATAAAACAAATATTAATAAATACTTATTTCAAGTTGGAAATGAATTGACAAGTTCTGGAGAATTCTCAGTCTGTAATTCTCCCAGATGTTGCCAACTGACTTTCCTTCAGTCAATCTTTGTTTTATATTCAGAAGAAACTAATTCTGATTATAAATATCTCTTGATTAAAATAGGTGTAATCATTTTGACTTCAGTAAAGCTATTTCAGTGGAGATCCATATTGCTGCACGAAAGAGGTGACCTAGTTCCTAAAAATAATCAGATAGCTTGAGTCATTGTTGATATAAGAATTAAAGTGCAGCATGTTAAAAGTTTCCATTAAGAACATTAGTACAGTCTTTGATTTACTGTGTTCTTTCAAATTGGAATGCTCCAGTAAAATTATAATTACTGAAAGAAAGAAAAAAAAAAAAAGGAGTTCTGTCTATTCAGATAAGCAATAAAAGTCTTGAGCAATAAAATGTCAACATGCGGTTCTTATATGTACTTTCTGAAGACTGTAGGTGTAAGTAAGAGACAGTATTCCAAGGTCTGAACATAGCTGAAATAAACTCTTTTTAATAAATCACTGAAAATTTCAATAAATATATCATGTTAGCATTTAGCAAGGCCAAAAAGAAAGTACATGCTAATTGCAGACTCACAAGAAGAAAATGAAACAAAAAAATACAGATAGTTAGAACTATTCATAGATCAGCAAACTCTGTGTTTCAGTCAGTATTCAAAATTTTTTTTATGAAACGACATTTCTAACACAGACTTCCTCTTATTCATCTCAAATATTAATGATTCATATTGAAAATTACACAAGTACTGTTAAAATCATAGCATAGTATTTCTAATGTCTTTAACAGACATCAGGTCAGGCCCATTATACATCAGAAGCTCTAAAAAAGATGAAGCGTAGCAAAACATGAATTCAGCACTTTCTCATAATTTATCATGTAAAAACAATTAACTCCAAGTAAATTATAACTTTTAAACAGACTGATAAAGTTGCCTACATAGTGTTAAAAACTAAAAAAACACAAAATGCATATTTATATATATATATATTTCATTTGTAGCTGAAATGAAAAACTGAGGGCAATTTTGTTATTTTTTAACAAAGCATAGGGCAAAAGTTTAAAGCTATGTAGAAGGAAGGAACATCCACTTTATTAAGTTATCTCATTATTATTCAGTAGAAAAGAGGTAGTAAGTGATAAGAAAGTTAATAAATGAAATACATAGACATACAGATGTTAATGGATAGATCATAATGTGAACTGCGGCATGAAGTATTTCTCTTTATATACAGATTGGTGAGACATCAAAGGAGCTGCTCATGTTCCTCACTGAAGAGGCTCAGTGGGTACTTTGCACTCATAAGAAATAAGAAACATGATTATCATGAAGGTCATCTGATGGTATTTGTGGGATTGTGTAATTGTCTCTTAATTTTGGAATGGAATAATAGGATGAGATATAACAGGATAGTTAGCGGATGGCACATGCATGAGTGTTGTCAGGACTAGCTGCCAGCTGCTGCAGAGATTGTGTTCAGTTGGATTTGAGCCAAGTCATGAGTTCCGGCATCAGAGCAGGAGAGGAGTCAGAGGCAGGTGGCAGCTCTGGGTGGAATGGAATGGTCTTCCAGTATTAGCAGCTGCAACAAGAAGCAGTTCGCAGAGCCTATGGGCCGGAGCACTGGTTGCTGGTGGGGCAAAGTGTTTGTGTTCCCCTAACTCTCTGGCTGGTCCCCATCCGAGAACCTGCTGAGGTGATGGCCTTGTAACTCCCATAGCAAGATACAGTTGGCAATCTGGAGGGAAGTGAAGCAAAAAAGAAAGAAGACGATGCTTTCAACATTTCAATTTTACATTGCTATATTTCACAGCAGATGAACTTCTTGCCTTTTCTTCTTAAGAAAGAAAATAAATATGAGAGGATGAAATGAAATGAAGCAAAATGAAAAGAAAAATTGCACTGCAAGGCTAGGAACTTGTTATTGTGAGAATGTATGAGAGGTTCATATTTCTTGGTTTAACAAAGTACTCAATAGCCAGCAGGGAAAGTTTTGTGTAAGATTGACTTTGGTTGCTTTTATCTGCTCACTATGCAAGACCTGTGTCTGCACTCACCTTAACATGCACTCAGAAAGGCACTTAATCAGATCTTAGGATATTTCAGTACGTGTGATAGAACTTCTTTTATTTGCATTATGTTTTCATTTCTATTTATAAAATTAATTAAATAACTCTCCCTGAAAATGACTTCTAAGAGCCACAGCAGCAAATGTGATACTATTTCTCCCAGAATCATTAGACAATGAATATAAAAAACAGTAATCATAACTATAAAGAGTAAAGGAGTATAAAGGACACTATTGAGGTTGGAGAATATTATTAGCCCTTGAACTGGCTGAGAGCAGAGATAAAAATTAAAGACAAAAATCTGCTACAACTAAGAAAATAATATTGAAACCTTTAGCATGAAGCTTTTCTTTTAAAATGCTATTCACTTCTATTCCAGCTGAATTGCTCTTTTATTTTTTTTCCAAACCTAATCTTAACACTAATCTTTAACTTTTCTTTTTTTCCTTTTCCAAAGCCCAAAGAAGACATATGTAGCCCACCTCTTACAAGGCAGATATTGCTCAGCCAGAATATGTCTCATAGGCTAGAGAACATTGTAGTCCACACTTTTCTTGGCAACTCCATATTCCCACAAGACCACTAAACTTCTTTTCTCTCAACCTCAAGCTGAAATCCATCCCAAAGTGTAGGCTGAGTCTGACTGTCCACTTCTGTGGTAGCAGGGACAACTTTGACAGGAATATTACAGAATTTGTGCTGTATGTTTTTTAGAAAATTACATTAAAGTGAAATTACATTAAAATTTTAGAAAATTATTGGAAAATAATATTTTTAGAATTTTCTTTTCACAAATATTCTTTCTAGAAAATTATAAGACCCAGGCAAATAGAGGCCAGTCAGCCTCACCTCCAACTTTGGAAAAGTGATGGGACAGAGATGTGTTACTGGACCTAGTAAAAAAAATAAAGAGGAACTTGTTGAGGATGTGAAGAGGAGGGGGAGGTAGCCTTGGCTGCAGTGATCATGAATTGGTGGATTTCAGGATCCAATTAACAAGAAGTAGGGCTATAAGTAGTCTTGCAACCATGGACTTCAAGAGAGCCAGATTTGGCCTCTTCAGAGACCTACTTGGAAGAATCCCATGGGATAGGCCCTGGAAGGAAAGAGGATACAAGAGATCTGGTTGGTATTCCAGCATCACTTCCTCCAAGATCAATAGCGGTGAATCCCTAGCATTAACAGGAACTTGAAGAAAAAATTCTTAACAGTGAGGGTGACAGAGCACTGGAATCGGTTTACCAAGAGAGTTTGTGCAGTCTCTGTCTCTGGAGATATTTAAAACCTGTTTGATGCAATCATGTGCCACATGCTGTAGTTATCATGCATGTGCAGGGGAGTTTGACTACATGGTCTCTAAAGATCCCTTCCAACCGATACAATGAATTCCACAGTGGAATGGGATTCAGAGAAGATGAAGCTCTGGGCAACATATGCAGGGTTACCGCAACTGCCACAAAGGGAGCCAAACTTGGTAGGTAGCCTCAGCTATATGCAAGATGAGTACATCAGCCAACTGTAATGTTGAACCATGAGTTAATCAAAAAGACATGGACCTTGCGAGCACCTCATTAACCCAGCTCTTCATGGACCTCTGCAGGGCTCCCAGGCCAATGCTGGCAGCCTTGGAAGTCAGCAGAGGGTAGAGGAGCCTCAAGGTGAGTAGCTCCATCCCTGAGGGCAGTCCCGGCAGCGTCTCCCTGTCAGCATCCCTGCTGCCCGCTGCAACTGCGCAGGGACTGCCCCATCATGCTCACGGCCTCTGGGCCTTCTCTCCCTCAGCCTCAGCCATGCTCCCCATGGCTGTTCCAGAGGAGCAGGATGGCAGTGTAAGTGGAACACCTGCTGGGCATCCTGCTGGGGGCAAGGGGCAAGCCCAGGCTCACTCCTCACTTCCCTTCTCCTTCCCAGGTCTCCAGGCCCAGACAGAGAGGCGGCTGGGGAGCCTCTCGGCACACCCCCGCCCCGACGGCGCAGCGTGTACTTTGCGCCCAACCTCGTGCAGATCCTAGGCAAGAGGGAAAAGAGGCAAGAGCACAGGCCTCGCAACTGCTCCCCCCCGGCAGCCCCCTGTGGACCCACATTCCAGCCTGTGGCGCACAGTGCTGGCAGAGCCTGGGACAGATCACCCCCCGAGCAACCCAACAGCTCCGGAACTGCAGAGAGCTCGAGCGCCCTGGGCCTACAGAGCTCATGCACGCTGGAGCTCCAGGTCCCGGAAGAAGAGCCACCCTCCCCTCCACCTGCCACCACCGGCTGGAGAGCGGTGCTGGGCTCCCTGCTGCACCCTGGAGGCACTTGTGGGGGCTTGCGGGCACTGAGCAGGGGGCGGCGAAGATGCTTTGCGGGCCTTGCAAGGAGACGAGGGCGCCGCTGGGCCAGCAGGAACATCAACAGGCTGCGGTGATGGTCAGATCCTGCTGGGGGAGGCCACACTCAGACTGGTGACCCTGCCACCTCGCGTCAGTGTAATAAACACATTATGAACTGACAAATTCTCCGATCCAATTAATTTATCAGTATTCTTTATTGTAAGTCGCCTCCCAATTTCGCTTCTTAACAATACATCTGTTGCAATACATCTGCGCATGCTCTCTCCTTGTTGGTAGGTGTCCCTGAGGCCTCCTGGTTCTATTGATAAAGGCTGCTCTTCTTTCTCCAGACTCTGTGCATGCTTCAATTTCCTGCGGTTTTTAATCTTGTGCTGACTCACAATGACACTGCATCTTTGTGTATCTTGCACTCAGAGTTTATGACACTTGCGATAAGCCTGTTCTTTGACAGCTCATTCCACGATTTACAATCTATCACAATGACATCCACCAGTCATTGGTGCGAGGATACAGCCTCAAGCACTGCATGGTGGCACTGCAAGGCCGCTAGGAATCTTGGAAAGGTCCTGGTAGGAGACAAGGTGCCAGAGCAGGCAAGAAAGCAACTGTCTCTACAGTCTTGCAGAAGGGCAAGCAGAAAGCCTCAGGGAACTAAGACCAGTCAGCTGGAGAGGTGCTGGAGAAGCTCCTCCTGGACAAGTTTTCCAAGCATGTCAAAGGCATGAGGAGCAGACAGCTCCTACAAGCTCAACCAAGGCTAAGCATGCTTAAGCATTCTGCTAGCTACCTCTGCTGCAAGGTGTGACTGGCAAGCTAGGGGGAGAGCAGTGTGTGTTGTCTCTCTTGCCTTTCAGAAGGCTTTGGGCAGCACCTCCCATCTCATCCTCCTTGGCAAGCTGAGAGCATGTGGGCTAGATGAGCACAGACAGAGGCACTGAACATTGGTAGAGTGGTAAAGAGCTTTGATGAGTGGTGCAAGGCCTTGCTGCTACTGCTAAGAAGGAGGAACAGGTGGACAGGGAGAGTCAACCACTGCAACCACAACCACAGCAGTTGTGTTGCTGAAATGGTCTTGGTTTCAATGACCATGGGACACTGTTTGAAGATCTTCATCTACTTGGAAGAGATGGGTACCACCTCGCTGTGTATGTTTGCCAACAGGTTGGCCAAACACGCTAGATAGGCTTGAAACTAGGAAATGTAGTGTATGAAGAGGATTACAGGGACCATGCGTTCATAAAGCACTGATTAACGGAAGAGCCTGAGCACTGGAGCTGATAGCTGGGGATGCCACCGGCCCTTGGCCTGGTTGAGAGCTTGGTTCTGTTTGTGGCACCGTTGCCTAGGCGCTGGTGACATGGTGATGATGTCACAGTGCGCTCAGGGAGCCCAGGACGCCCATATTTGGCCACCCGCCTGTCACAGGGCTGCTTTGTGACACAGGTGCCCAAGAGGCATAAAAGCGCAGCGTGGTCGCACAGGGCCCGGGCTGGAGGATCAGCTCCCAGATACCTGCAGAGGTGAGTTAAGGGCAGAAGTGGGACCCATTCTTTCCTCTTTCTCTCCTTCCTCCTCCTCTTATCTTCCTCCTCCTCTTCTTCCTCCTTCCTCCTTCATTTCTATCCTCTTCTTCCTACTCATTTTCTTCCTCCTCTTCTTCTTCCTGCTCCTCTTCTCCCTCCTCTTCTCCTTTCTCCTTCTCTTCTTCCTTCTTCTCTCTTTCCTCCTGCCTTCTTTTCTTCCCCTGCCTCTTCCTCCTCCTTCTCTTCCTCCATCTCTTCTTCCTCTGTCTTTCTCCTCCTTTTCTTCCTTCTCCTCTTCCTCCTCCTCTTCCTCCTCCTCTTCTTCCTTGTCTTCCTCTTCTTTGTCCTCCTCTTCTCCCTCCTTCCTCCTTCTCTTCTTCCTCCTTCTCCTTCTTCCTCCCTCCTCCTCTTCCTGCTCCTCTGTCTCCTCCTTCCTCCTTCTCTTCTTCCTGCTCCTCTTCCTCTTCCTCCTCCCTCCCCCTCCCTCCTTGTCCTCCATCTCCCCCTTCACCTTTGCCACCTCCTCTCCCTTCTCTCCTCCTTCCCCTCCCCCTTCTCCTTTTCCCCCTACTCCTCCTTCTCCCTCTCCTCCTCCTCCTGCCCCTCCTTCTCTTCCTCCCCGTCCTCCCCTTTCTCCTTTTCCTCCCTCTTCCTCTCCTTCTCCCTCTCCTCCTCCTCCCACTCCTGCTCTTCGTCCTCCTCATCCTCATCCTCGGCCTCTTCCCTCTTCTCCTCCTCCTCATCCTCATCTTCCTTCTTCTCCTCCTCATCCTCCTCCTTCTCATCCTCCTTCTCCTTCCTCCTCCTCCTCCTCGTCCTCCTCCTCCTTCTCATGCCTCCTCCTGCCTCCTCCTGCCTCCTCCTCTTCCTCCTTCTCCTCCTCTACCTCCTCCTCGTCCTCCTTCTCCTTCTCCTGCTCTTTCTCCTCCCTCCTCCTTCTTTTCTTCCTCCTCTTCCTCCTACTCCTCCTCTTCTCCTCCTCCTTCTTCTCATCTTCTCTTTCTCCTCCTCCTCTCCTCCTCCTTCTTCTCTTACTTCTCTTTCTCCTTTTCCTGCTCCTTCTCATCTTCCTTCTCCTCCTGCTTCTTATCTTACTTCTCCTCCTCCTCTTCTCCTCCTCCTTCTTCTCATCTTAATTCTCCTTCTCCTCCTCCTCTTCTTCCTTCTTCTACTTTTCTGTCTCCCACTTCTGTCCTTATCTTTCTCTCTTTCTCCTCAGGCCAGGACCAACAGCCAGTCAGGACTACCAGGCCAGAGAGGAGGCCAAGCCGCTCCAGAGCAACCCACTGCTCCCACAATCCCTACCACCGCCCATGAAGAGCCTGCCGCACAAACTGTGTGTCTTCCCTAAACAATGGCAGCAGCCCCCACACAATAAAAGGGTTATCTCATCTTTACTGTGCTTTGAGTCTCTGCATGTCTTCCTTGCCTTGCTCCTCCTGCTTTGCCTTTCTATGGAGGTTGGTTTTGGGACATGAGCAATAGGGTAGTGTTGGTGGCAGCTGTTGATCTTTGCCCAAGACCTTCCATGCTCCAGGTAAGACTTTTTCAGGTGACAAGCAGCCTGACCTTGTACCTCTGTCCTTGGCGGCCACAGGAGGCCCAATGGTCTGAGAGGAACATAAGGCCACTGAGGAGGCAGGGCACATTGGTGCCTTTGAAAGGGCAAAAGCTGAGTGTGTTGGAGTGGAGGACTCTCTTCTCTCAGGACACAAAGTCACTAGGGCATCTTTGGAGAGGGGGCAGAAATACTGAAGCAAGCAAGATATTCCCACAGTGGATATGCTTATGGATCCCTTTGGTGATGTTATAAACTGACAAATTCTCTGAGTCAATTAATTTATCAGCATTCTTTATTGTAAATAGCAAGCAAGCAAGCAGTGCTGGGCGGACGGGGAGTCTCCTCTCCAGCAATGGCGTGTACTGTAGTATGAGAGGGTGCGTCTTTTATACACTGGTGCCCAGAAGTCGCCTCCCAGTTTTAGTTCGTATTTGTGGTATGTTCCAATACTTTTATGCATGCTCTCTCCTTGTAGGTAGGGGTCCCTGAGGTCATATGTCAGACCTTCATATATAGTATAATTATATGCAACAGACAGAACAACACAAAAGCTAGTAAAATTACGATTGGATGTAACATGCGGTTAAAAATTCGGGTCGCTGTTGTCGACCAATCAAAAAGGGATATCCCACCAACAGTGTTCCTCATCTTTCTTTACTCTTTCCAAGACACAATATATTTCTTCTGTGTCATCATGACAGGAACTGGGCAATTAAAGTCACATCCCATAATTTCAATAAAGTTACAAACTCAAATATTTGAATGACTATTTACCTTTACAGTCATGCTATCTACAAGTACAAAATTATACAGAGTTCTCATACAAATACATCCGTTTCGTACATATATTCATACAGTTCTGAGTTTTTTATCAGGGTGTATTTCAAAATGATGGATGTTTTGCTGTGTATCCAGACAAAAGTCTTGAGTTTTCATAGTATTACTTTCACAAATAAAACCTTGTTGTTCCCGCACAGTACATGCATCAGTATTGTTGTAAACTGATAAATTCTCCAAGCCAATTAATTTATCAGTATTGTTTATTGTAAATAGCAAGCAAGTAGCGCTGGGTGGACGGGGAGTCTCCGCTCCACCAATGGTGCGCGCTGTAGTACGAGAGGTTGCTTCTTTCATACACTGGTGCCCAGAAGTCGCCTCTCAGTTTCAGTTGTTATCTCTGGTATGTTGCAATTCTTCTGCGCATTCTCTCTTTGTTGGTAGGGGTCCCTAAGGCCTCCTGGCTGCACTTCTTCCTCCGGACTCTGTGCATGCTTCAGTTTCCTCCAATTTTGACCTTACGCTGATACTTTGTTCTTGTGGTATCTTGCACTCATAGCTTACAACACTGGTGATAAGCCTCTTTTTACAGTTTGTTCTGTGAATTACAGCCTGTTTATCACAGTATCAACAGTTTGACATTTGTTCTCACTTCGCATGGCCCATACTCTATGCCCTAATGGGTAGAGAACAGTTCTATTGTGATTTAATCCTAGTGCAATTATTGGATATAGGGTAAATACCGATGCCTTGTGTATTGTTAAAACAAATGCTGTAGCTTTGTTGCTGATTGCATCATAAGTGAAATTGACTAACTACCACCAAGACTGAAACTCCCTTCTGAATTCTTTGACGTTATCCCAAATTACTTTTCTAATCTCAGTGGGTAAGGTGCCTTCTTCACCTTCTCTTATAATTGCAGCTACTGTGAATTGCATCCAGAGTTGCCCTTGGATGCAACTAAGAGCCAGAGAAATATTATTTTGGGCTACAATAAGGGCTTTTATGATCAGTTAGTGGTCCTTTTCATTAGTTCTCTCCCATTGGGGCAATATTTCAGGTGAGAGCACAGGTGTTCCCAGTGCTAACAGAGAAGATTGCAATGGATGTTATTGTTTGTGCAAATCACTTGTTGTGCGTATTTTATTCCTAAGTACCTCAGTATGTATACTATTTAAGACTCCCAATCCTGTTCCTATGATGTCAGTTACATCTCTTCTTCTTATTGAAGGGCTGGGGGTACGTCTTACGGTTGCAGGAATGGGCTATCATTCCTGGACTCGTTACACTTGAGTTATTATTCCCTTAGTGACAGGAGATCCATTTTCTCGCAAAACCAAGCCATAGCTTGGGCTTCACCCTTGACCTTCCGGTTGGATTTATCTTTGTGGAGTATCAGCACTGGCATTTTATCCAATCGCCTGGGTGGTAGAGGTTCCATCATCTCATTCCCCACTGGCACTTTCTCCTCTGCCTCCCTCATCTACTCGGTCGCAATGAGCAACGGGGTCTAGATTCTTCTCAGCAGCGAGAGCATTCTTCAGGGGTTCCAGAGGGACCTTATCAATTTCTCATTAGAGAGAAAGAGCCTAAGGCTTAACACAGAATCTGTTGTTCCACAAGGTTAGGTTACCAGGTTACCCATTTTGCTTTTGTAAGGTCAATTTCAGAGAATCAGGATCTCCATACACTCTCCATTTCCCTGACTCTATTTCTTGTCCAAATTATTTTGGACAAGTAAAATGCTATGTCCCATCTTCATCTCTCTTAATTTTATTTAAAATACGTTATGTTCCTTAAGTTCTTTAATGAATGGATTAAAAAAAAGACTAGACAGACATCTCTTTGCAAATAGTTTTTTGTTTTTTTTTTCTTCTCTGATTAAATAGGAAGCCTCGTATAAACTGGGGACAGAAAAATTGAGGTGCTGAATTTAAAAGGCTCAAACTTTTACACTTCTGCCACAGTATTGATGTACCTCAGGGATTCCTTTAAAGACAGATATTCAATATTGAGAGGTACATGGAAACCAGAGAGGGCTGGCTGAATAACAAGTCAGTTAAATCAGAAATTGTTTATGAAGACAAAATTTAGATCAAAAGAAAAACTGAGCCTTTCACTGAACAAGGATTACACAAAGTGAACAAGGATCTATCAGTGCAATATTTAAACAGGAAATAGTGTACAGCTGAGATTCTCCTTTGAAAAATAAGGAAAATCAAGTTACGTTAGTTTCAAAATCTATGATGTACTAATTCAAAGAGATTCAGTTCATAGTAATTAGAAGGAATAATTTTACAATTTCAATAAAAGGATAATTAAAGCTAAAAAGCTGAATGATAGACAAAAGTAAGAAAACAGTGTTTAATTCTTAAATGCAGCAGCCTAGTTATTAACCACTGTTTAATATTTACTGTTTTGAAGCGAGAAGAGTTCAAGAACAGTTCATCTACTTAATACAGAAAAAATTAGCTATCCTTCCAAGATAGTTTTCCTCTTGAAGAGCTGCACCACATTTATACACACAGAAATTAATTCAGGCTCACTTAATCACACATAAATTTAAATTTGTTCATCATATATCATGCTACCTACTTTTCAAAAAAAGCTATAAGAAATAAAAATCCAAATTGCCATCTGTGAAATATACTTCTAGATTTCTTTACTGATGGAAAATCCACCACCATTTTGAGCAGATTCCATCACTGAAGTCAAGGAGAATATTCTATTTACATTAGGAGGAGCTGGCTGCTGCCCTGAAACTGTGGAGGTAATTATTTTTAAAAGCCTTTGACCTCCAGAACTCTAGTCATGAGCAGATATTTTGCATTGCCTCTTTCCTCATTCCACACAATTTCTCCATGGAGAGCAGTCTGTTTACATAGAAATTGCAGAAATAACCTTTTATGAATAAAGCATTTACTATGTGTTTTATTTGTACCATCCTCTCTCTCAGATCTTGTGAAAGATGAACATTACAATAATGCCATGCATATTCATAGAGCAATATTGTAGGATAATTTTCACAAGGCAGTTACTTATTATTCACAATTTGTAAATGAATTATTAATAGTCATAGAAACTTATAAATAATCAGCATAAAGTGGTCTTTGTTGATCAAATTGAGTTATTTAACTATTGTACAATAATTTTAAAATATGAAGAATTTAGTATCAAGTATACCCTTTGAGAGTAGAATTAAATAAAACATTGTTTATAGCATGAGCCAAAATAGATGTTTTACATAAAACCATATAACAGGAAATTATACATTAACTTTCAGTCAAAAGCTTGCAACTTTCGAAACATTAAGATGGAGATATGTATTGCTGCAGAGATGTTAGGGTTTAAGCTGACTAAATGTCAGCTAAATCTATATCTGGACTGGAGTGGCACAAGCACTAGGGCTCATTATGTCCCCAGGGAGAAAATCACTCAGACTATAAAAGATACTGATTGAAATATAACAATTAAAGGAAACAGAGGATAGATAATATCTCACACTCCTTCAGTTACTGGGAACCTCAAGCCACACAGCAGTGAAGGGACCTCTGACCAGGTCATGGCTCGCTCCTGTCCATGGAGAGACTCACAGATATTATGGTTTTTAGAGATTTTATAGGGTTCCCTTAGGAGTAAACAATCACCATTCACCTTTCAGAAAAGGGAATTCACATAAGACCACACAAGTTCTCTTTTAGATTAAGACCAGGACATGCAGGTAGGATATATATTGCTACTAATTCAGAGGTGCCTGCAGGCTTCTTTTTTACCATCATCTGGAAAAGTTCAGTCCAGTGGCCAAGGGACACATGGGCACAGCATGGAACTGAAGGACACGGTCCTTCAGCATATGCAGCCTAGCTCAGCTCAGTATCAGGACTGCCCCTGCTCAGATTGGCTGTGATTTGGATCACGGATCCCTTCATGCACAGCAGTCTCAGATGAGGAACACCAAGTGAACAACTAAACTTCTTTAACACTAATTAAAAAGAAGTTATATCCTTTGTGACACAGTTCATATTATTATCAAAAAAAAAATAGTCTATCATATGATCAGTCTTTTCTGCAATGTCTTTTGGGAATGATTCCTGAACAATTTACCTCCTAAGGTATCCCTGAATTTTGGGAGAGTACTAGCTCGACTAGGATGATACTGTATCAGAGATTAAGCAACTAAAGAGTATGCCTACCTGTTTTCAAATACTCCTATTTGCTTCTTGATCCCATGTAATTTTCTAATTCAAGCATAGCCTGTCCCAGACAATAAGAGAAAGGTGTATGTGCAAGAAAAAAGGAGTATCAGTTCATATATTTTAAAATGTGGCGAACTAATTCTGATTAAGACTTTGAGGCACATATGCTTATATACTGTTGGAGAAAAGTTCAGTAAAGTATCATTTTCTCTGGAGCCTCATTAATTAAATCACATCTGTTGAAGTTTTTCTAGCAAACAAAATGTAAATACATAGACTATACAATTTTTATCATTTAATTACAATATATATCATCTAATTGTAAGATTTCTAATCCTTTAGGTAAGGACTGTGTACATGTTCTTCTCATATTTTACATAGTTTTCTCTTTACAATGATGTGCAGACTTTCTCCAAAGTTAATATTAAATGAAATTCTCTGTCCATCCACAATAAGGCTGGTCAAACAAAAGAGCTTATAATTCAAAAATATATTACAGATATTTTTAAATGACTTCTAGTGATAGATTTATGTTCTGTAAATAATATCCTTTCTTGATGTGACTGCAGCTGTATGCAAGAGAGAATAAAGACAGATATAAAGATTTAATTAATGGAAAATCACTCTTTGTCTGGTTAAATATCAGCATGTTGTTAAAATATCCACATGACAAATTCTTTTTAACTTTCCATATTTTCAGGTGAAATCTTTCATATCACTCTCCAGATTTCATATATACTATAAGATTCAAGTACCTTTTAATTTTAGGTGCTGAATAACAGTATATGAGTGAAACAGTATGTAGTACTTCCCGAAAAAGAGTCATTATATCTCTGCTTAATATCACTTGCTAAAATATAGTGGGATTCTGCCTCACTCTATTTGATGCCAGAGTAAAACGTTCACCTTAATAAGGAGTAGGATGAGTTTCCTAAGATTTCCACTATCTCTTAGCAGTCTACTGTCAGGTTAGCCTGCAGTATCAATTTATTTGGGTTTGTAAGCTCAGTAAAATTGGTTGGCTTCTGTAGCTACGCTTTGTACAAATTCTCTTGAGGTCACTTTAAATACTCAAACCTGCTTTATCACCTGTTTGAAAAATAGGAGCACCGAAGAATGGATAAATATCCCTAAAGCGAAGAGAGGTAGTGGAAAGGTGGCATGTAGAGAGAGAAAGGGGGGCAGGTAAAAAAAGAAAAAAAAGTGTTCTCAAAATGAAATATTTTTTCAGAAAAATGGAAATCCAATTCAAAACAAGTAAAAAAAAAGTATATAACCATTAGAAGATAAATAGAGAGCACAAGAGACAAAGTGGATATTTGCAGTGCAAAGATGCTAACAGGAGAAATAAATATCATATATTATAGATGTAATAGACACAATATGAAAATCAGGCATATTTGGTAAAGTTTGGCTAACAGTGAAACCTTAATTCCTGACCAACAGTCCCTGAAAAATATACATATAAATTAGACAGTAACATTATTTATCTATTTGGATAATCTAATTATATAATTACATATTTAAAGATATAAATTTACAAAGATAAATGGCAGCTCTTCTTAATAAGAAGAATGTTGATGAGAAACTGAATCAATTATACAAGGACACAATCTATCTTGCAGTTCTTTTCAAAGGTTTGCCAGTGACTGTGATATCAAAAGGAAGAATCTAAAATGCTTTGAAGCTATGAAAATTAACTACTACAGAGAAAGGGAGCATACTTCTCCACTCTATTTCTGTAGTAGCCTTTCATGGCCATGCTGCAATGCTCTGTCTCACTGATTATATTTTATCATCTCCTTTCTTTCTCTAATGACAGCTGAGTAAATTGTGAAAGGGAAAATAAGCAATAAATACACTTTTAAAAATGAAATTACATAATATATCTTTTTGCTAGCATTCTTGCCATTCCTAGTTATTGCAGCTGACATATCAATTGAAGAGAATAAAATAAAACCAAGCTTAAGAACTTCCTTCTACTAGTTTTGCAGGGTATTTGCAGTATGCATCTGTGAGGCCATATGGATTTTTTTTATTTATTGGTTATGTGCTATAAAGTCAAGGACATTGAAAAAAGCCAGAAATCTGTATGAAAAATCCAAAATTTCCTATAATATCTAAAGATAAAATGGTACATGTCACTGAAGACATAGTAGGTGTGAAACCACATAATGGATAGAAAGAGCAGTACTTAGTGCAGGTATACATAAATTATGTTGAAAAAAATCATGAAATGTGACAGGAAAAAGTAGAGGCAAATATTTTGTTCAATTAAATTCACTCAATAGCTCAACTTGCATCCTAGGCAGAAACAGATTGCACTAATACAGTGAAAAAACATACTATTACTAACCTTGTCATAGCCATTTATCATTTTCAACCATCTGCAAACCATTTAGCCATCTGCCTCTTCAGGTTCAGGGATTTCAACAACCAAAATACAGTAATATAAACATTTATTGATGTGAAATATCTTGAGAGAAAAAGAGAAACATAACATGTACAGTGACTCTATTTTATTTTATTTGTTTTCTTTTTACATCATAGAATAATATAATCATTAAAATTAGAAGGGACCTTTGGAGATCATCTAGTCCTACCCCCCTGCACATGCAGGGTCACCTAAAGCATGTGGCACAGGTCTGCATTCAAGTGAGTTTTGAATATCGTCAGAGATGGAGACTCCACAACCTCTCTTGACAACCTGTTTCACTGATCTGTGATCCCCACTCTCAAGAAATCACTGCTGGACTATCTCTAGTAGTTTCATTTTCCTCTTGTACTGGGGAGCCCAGAACTGTACACAGGACTCCAGATGTGACCTCACTAGGGCTGAGTAGAGGGAGACAATCACTTATCTCAACATGCTGGAGATGCTTTTCTTAATGCACCCCATTATCCTAATTCCGAGCCTGTCTGGGGTTATTCCTCCCCAAGGGCAGGACCTTCCACTTGTCCTTATTGAACCTCAAGAGGTTTCCCTTTGCTCACTTGTCCAGCCTGTCCAGGCCCCTCTGGATCGCAGTGCAGCCCTCTAGGGTATCAGCTACTCCTCCCAGTTTTGTGTTATCAGTAAACTTGTGCTAAGGGGGCACTCTGTCCCTTCATCCAGGTCATTGATGAATAAATTGAATGGGATCAGACTGAGGACTGACCCCTGGGGGACATCACTAACTACAGGCCTCCAACTAGACTCTGCACTCCTGATTAGAAACCTCTGAGCTCTGCCATCCAGACAGTGCTCAATCCACCTTACTGTCCACTCATCTAACCTACACTTCTGGAGCTTACCCAAGACGATGTTGTGTGGAATAGTTTCAAAAACCTTGCTGAAGTTGAGATAGATGGCATCCACTGCTTTCCCCTCATCTACCCAGCCAGTCGTTCCATCATAGAAGGCTTTCAGTTTGATTAAGCATGATTTCCCTTTGCTGAATGCATGCTGACTACTCCTGAGCACCTTCTTATGCTCTATATGCTTAGAGACAACAGCCAGGATGAGCTGTTCCATCATATTCCAGGGATGGAGGTAAAGCTGACCAGCTTGTAGTTGTCTTGGTCCTCCTTCTTGCCATTTTTGACAACTGAGTGACACTGACTTGCTTCTAGCCTTCAGGCATCTCTCCTGTTCGCCAGGATCTTTCAAAGATGATGGAGAGTGGCTTACCACTAACATCTGCCAGCTCACGCAGCACCCTTGGGTGCATCCCATAGGCGCCCGTGGGTTTGTGCTTGTCAAGTTTACGTAAGTATTCTCTAATACAACCTTTGTCTACTCAGGGTAAATGTTCCTTTCTCCAGGCTTCTCTTGTCTGTAGGGCCTGGGATTCCAGAGAGCTACTCCTGGTAAGCACAGAAGCAAAGAAAGCATTCAGCAGCCCTTCTTTTCCTGCATTTTTGTAAACAGGGCACCCACCCCATTCACCTGCAGATCCATGCTTTCCCTTCCCTTAGCCTTTCCTTTTGCCTCTGACATGTTTCAAGAAGCTCTTCTTGTTGTCTTTAACAATTCCAAATGTGCCTTAGCCTTCCTTGTTGCTTCCCTGGATTCCCTGACAATATTTCTATATTCCTCCCAAGTTGCCTGTCCTTTTTTTCCCCATCTATATACTGCCGCCTTCTTTTTGGGTTTTGCCAGGAGCAACTTGCTCGTGCACGCAGGCCTCCTGCCCCCACTGCCTTTCTCATTGGGAAGCACCGTTCTTTTGCTTGGAGGAAGTGATGCTGCAATACTAACCAGCTCTCCTGTGTCCCCTTTCCTTATAGGTCCTAGCCCATGGGACTCTTCCAAGTAAGTCTCTGAAGAGGCCAAAGTTGACCCTCCTGAAGTCTATGGTTTCTCTGTGATCTATGTGAAAAATACATCATCAACCTTCTGCAGGAACCTCTAGCACTTTTTGTGCCTATCTGTGTTGTCATTGCAGCTGATACTAGGGTGGTTGAAGCCCTCCATGAGCACCAGGGCCTGTGACTGTGAGGCTACTTCCGGCTCTATGGAAGGCCTCATTATCTTCTTTACCCTGATAGGTAGCCTGTACCAAACACTCTCCACACTGTGGCTAACATCAGGTTAGCCTGCCCTCTAATCCTTACCCACAAGCTCTTAACTTGCTCATCACACACCCCTAGACTGAGCTTCAAGCATTCCAGTTGTTCTCTCATAAAAAGCAACTCCACTACCTCATCTTTCCAGCCTGTCCTTCCTAAAATGTACATCACCATCCAAGACAGCACTCTAATCATTTGAGCTATCCCACCATGTCTCCGTAATTGCGATGAGATCATGACTGAGCAATTGCACGCAGATCCGCTGTTCTTTCTGTTTATTCCCTATGATGTACAGGCATTTCAGGGAAATAATAAAATATACTCTTAAGCACTGGTAATTTGAAGGGGTATAGCGAGACCACCATTGTAATACCTTGGAAATAAGAATGTTTCTTCCCTCTCTGCTGTGCATTTTATTCAGTGACTGTTTAGTCCCATAAGGTCTAAGAAGTGGGAGACTTTTGCATATATAAGCATCATAAGACAGGCAACTTAATGAAATTTTCTTTTATCTTTAACAACTTTTGAAATTTCTTCTCTTGAGTAAAAGATATATGGAGACAAAAATCAATAGATATGTAGCTGCTTAGGGGCCAGAATCAGTCCTTATCTGTTAGGCACTGACCACTGCATAAAGAAGTATGCAAATTAGAAAAAAACAAAGGGGTGGTGGTGGAAAAAAATCTTTTATTGAGCTGTAGCAATTGGGAAAACAATACAATAAGAGTCAAAGGGTAATGTCTATTGACCAGACTGAAACGGTCTTTGCACTTATGGTCTGAGAGTGTGTCTGCATGGGCTGCCTGTCCTTGAATAGGATCTGAAGTCTCCCGAAGCAGGAACATTTCGAAGCCAGCTAAAAGAGTGTGCTGGCTTTAAGCACAGTAGGAAGTTTACTTAGCTTTTGTCAGCTAGAAGTCACTGTTCTGTACATCATGCACATTAAATTTGGCAGCCTTTATTCTCAAATGAGAACTACAATAGCAATAATTTTTTAGAGTTATTTTTAAATGCACATAATACAATTGTGAAATGTGTTCTGTATAGCTTTTTAAATTCCTCCCACCAACTGATGTCACATTAATGAAGAATAAATTTTTTTTTCAGGCTTGTCCAACAGGTATGCTCTTACTTGCATTAGCAAGGGAGAGTCCAGAGAGACTGCACGTAAACCTTTTTGCTCACAGAAATGCCTTTCTATTCCTCTTGCTTTCCTCTCCTTCGTGGGGCCCCTTTTACTGCAGATATTTAGCCTGTTCCTGTTAGAGCACCTTCTGTATAATAACATCGCTGGTTAAAAGGGTGAGAAGTCATTTCATCACAGCTTACAGTAATTTGGTGGATGCTTTTTCTTTTCCATTTGTGGAAGGAAGATGATCTCTGGATTGACATAAAAGTGAGGATATTGTGTTCTCAAGTTTAAAAGGATTTCAGATGATTTTAAATGACATAGATTGGAATTACTATTTTTTCTCCTTCCGCTTTACTTTTTATTATAAAACAGGACAAAGTGACAGTACAGACAAATTAAGCTAACAAATACAAACTTCTTCCTTGGTTTCTCTCCATATATCTTTCAGGTTGACTTTCAGAACTCTCAGTAATTATCTTCTCATACTAGTCACAAAAAGGACACATTTTACTGAAAATGTTCATCAGGTGTGCCCTTGTGGACAGCTAGACATCAAAACTTGAAAAGATTTTACAAAATCTGTATTAATGGTGAATGAATTTTATTATCCTCAGCTACATTGACTACTGAATGTAGCTACTGACTGAGTGAAGTCTTAAAATTGTCTCTCTGAAAGAGATATTTTGTAGAAGAAAATGTGGTTTAAGTCATCCTCAAATTTGGAACTCCCAAATGTAGCAGTTGTAGACAAGGACCATACTGCCATAGGCACAAAATGCAGAAAAAGCTAATAGGGGGCTTTATCATGTAATTCTACCTAATTCACTCTTCACTATTTGGGCTCAATGCAGGCTCTATCTACTGACTTTGTCTTCTTTACTGTCAAAGAAGTTGGAGTTATTTGTGTCAGTTATTGTCAGTTATTGTGGTTGTCTTCTAATCACATATGAACAAGTCTATAACTAATGTATAATATGCTTAACTTAAGTTTATCATCAGTCTAGCGAAAAGTTTGCAGTTAAATATGATATGTCAAGAACGACAGTATATCTGGAACACTGAATTTTATATTAGGTCATTATAGAAGTGTAATGTATATTTGACAGATGATTTTTAAAAATCATACATATAGACAAGAGTGATATCGTTAATATTGTCATTTTCTAACTGATAGCCAATAGTAGCACAAGTAATGATGAGAAAAGAGAAAGTAGATATTCGTATCATATGTAAGCTATTTGAATCAAACTAAATACTATCTGTGTTCTAGATCTATGATCTAAGAATCATCTAAGAATTTGAAGTGCGAAAGATCATCATATCCACTGAAGAAGGTAAATACCGCTGCAGAGGTTTTGAAATGATATTTAACTGCTGCTCTTCAGTAGCCTACAGAATTCATGTTACGGAGACTATGTAAGAAATTTGTTAATATCCCCTACAACATAAGTCAGACAGGAATTGAAGGTCCAGGCCTGTGCTTATATGGTACCACCAGGCATATGGACAGAGAGAGTAGGTGACAGTCCCAAGGGTGGATTTTCATGGCCATGTATGTATGTAACGTTATAAGAAAAGATGGGTTATCATTTCTGGCAGCAAACTGAGCATTAGTGAACCAAATATTTCCATCATAGTTTCTATGGAAATTCGTAGAATCTTGAAGTCTTTTGCCAGGAGTAGGGCTTTGCATTAATTTCTGTTGAATTTTATAAGGCTGCTGATGCCCACGCTTCTTGTTTAGGTCCTTTGAAATAGACTCTCAAAAAAGGTTGTGGGGTTGTGGAGTCTCCTTCTTTGGAGATCTTCAAAACCCACCTAGATGGGAACCTGTGCCATGTGCTCTAGGTGTCCCCTGAGCAATGAGTTTGGACTAGATGAACTCTAGAGTTACCTTCCAACCACAACCTGTGATTCTGTTATTTAGTCTTTCTGGATGGCAGGCCTGTCCAGGGCTCCACCACCTCTCAGTTTGTTATGGGTGAGAGTGCATTCTGTCATTTCCTCCAGGTCTAAGGTAAAGATGTCAAATGGTATCAACCTCTATGACACAGTGGCCCATTAGCCATTGACATCTTAGCCTAATAATTCAGCTCTTTTTTTTCTCTCTTTTTTTTTCCTCTCTTTTTCTCCTTTTCCTCTTTTTTCTTTCTTTTTTTTTCTTTTTCTCTCTCTTTTTTCTTTTTTTCTTTTTTTCCCTTCTCCTTTCCTCTCTTCCCTTTCCTTATTCTCTATTCCTCTGTTTTCTCTCTCTTTCCTCTTTCCGTCTTTCCTCTCTCTCTCTCTCTCCTCTTTTTCTTTTTTTTCTCTGTCCATGCATCCAGACAATGCCAATATAGCTTTGATAAATGAATCTACAATACAGTGTCAAAAGTTTTGTTATATCCAAAGTAAATGACATCCTTTATCTCCTTATTCAAAAATCAAGACCTAGACGTTTGCCAGGTTTGATTTACTTTCGATATATCCTTGCTGAGAATTTGCAATCACATTTTCTCCTTCATATATCTAGAAACAACTTTCAAGAGAACTTGCTCCATGATTTTCCTAGGATCTAAAGTAAGTGATCTGTCTGTAGTTCCTCAGAATGTCCATTCTTTTTTTTTTTAAGGTAACTGCAACTCCTATTTCCTCTGATCATAGGAGATTTCTCCTGAGATACGTAACTTTTAAAAAATTATGAAGAACGGCCTTACTCTTTGACATTGACAAGTTCTCTCAGCACCCTTGAATGCAGCCTGTTGATCCTACAGACTTATTGAGGTCAAAGTTTCAAAGTGATCTCAGATTCATTCATGAGAGCACTACTGGTAGCTCTCATCCTTGAATCCTTTCTAGAATAGGAGTCTCAGAGACCTCATAGGTGGAGGGTATCTAATAGCCTATCAAAGTAATTGATGTAAGTTCCCATTTGTTCCTAATTCTAAATTTAAAATATTTAATTGAAATTGACTGTATTAACCTGATAAAATAAACAAAAGGAGGGATATTATGCAACTATTATTATAACATAGAAATTATGACAATCAGGAAGTTTGGAAAACGTCCTAGTGTTTATACATTATATTTGAAGTAAAATGGCTTTGAGTGTTCAGGAAGCCCGCTTTTAATAAATCATTGTTCAGCAGAAAGATTTGTGTGTGTGTGTAATGAGGGGATAACTAGTATAATTGTCATAGGACTGTCATTTTTCTTTCATTTCCAACTTCTTTTCCTTCTCCAAGCACCTTCTTCCCCACTTTGTAAAGGAAACATCTCTTAAAGAGAATAAAAAATAATGAACTTATTTCTTGATAGTGATACCAAGGGACTTACCCATAATCTGTCACACATTATTGCTGTTGGGAAGAAATATATTTAGTTCCCTGATTTTGTAGGGCTAGCTCTACATTTCTTACTCTTTCAGTTCTGTTATGTTTAAAGTCATATTTATATGAAAGTACAGAACAGGATGCTAATTTGTGCATGTTAGCAAAATTTTTCTCAGCAAATTTCTACCCTGACAATCTGGAAATTTAATCAACTGCAAATAAATATCTATAGATTCACTGCACAAATAGAAGCTCAAATTTTCTCACAACTGTCTTATAAAAAGTAAGATTAGAGAATAATTTCTTATGCCAGTTGCAACTATCTGGTCATACATTGAAAGGTAAGAACCTTAACACATCCTACTGAACTACTGCCTGCTGACTAAACATAATGATATTTTAAGATAAAGTAAATTATTTCAGAACTGAAGTGAGGTAATTGAGCAAATGTAGTCAGCTATTAGAGCTTAACTGGTACACGATAATTCATTAAGCCATGGTAATTTAATTGATTTGGCTTATTCAATAATGAAATATAGGTAATACTCTAATACGTTTCTGCAAATTAAAAATCCATAGTTTTTTCTTTATGATTCTTCCAGCATATACACTTCAGTATTGTTTCTGTGATTGTGAATAGCAACATTTCTTTGCTTTTTAGTATACATACAAGCAAATTAAATTTTGGCACTAAGGATTAATTACTAGAAACTAGGTATGAATCTGAGAAAATGTGTTTGATTTCGGTAGAACATGTCCAGATTCATAGCAGTATAATACTTTTGTGGACATCAGTAGAAATATTGCCAGTAACTGTTATAAACCCACTAATCCTCTCAGGATTGTAATGTAATACACCTCAGGATATGTGCCTACCAACACTGTGTTTCACTAGCAGTGAAGTGAGCTGAACATTTCCAGTACTGTATCTCTCATTTATCTTTCTCCTTTGAGAAGTAATAACTGATCTGGCAAAATAAATACCAGTATATATTTACAACTAATAACGGCAAATGGAATTCATTGTTCCCTGCGGTACATTTAGTGCTCTATTAATATGATTTCTCAGGAGGAAGGAAGTGAGGAACAGCTATTATTTCTGTAATGCTTAAAAAAATCTTCATAAGAAACCTTTATGACTTCATTGTGTTGTCAGAGCTGTAAAAATGGGAAATACAGTATAAATCATTGAATAAAATGTCACTGGCACAATGTATTCTTATGTGTTTGCAGTTTGCAGTTGAAAGAAGTCTCAAACTTCTAGTATCTTTATTTTTCATGTATTTGCTTAACCCATCTGTTGTGTCAATTCTTAATTAAGAATCACCCCCCCCAATTGCCAGTGAGGACATTTTAAATTCCATTACACGTCTCCATAGCATTAGGACCAATGATAGAGTATCAGGTTTTAGGACAGCAGAAATATATATCAGAACAAAGAACACAGCATGTAAGTATGGTTCAAACAAGGGGAGATTTTTGCCTTTTTACATAGGTAGTAGAGAGTACTCCAGGAGAGAAGATGACAAATAACTAAAGTACTAACAGATGAAGTCATACAAAACAATCAGCAGTTACACTTATATTTAAATCTTTTCATTTATTCTCTTTTAACATAATCCATTAGTTTATGCTTATCTCATTTTATAGTTGTCTCATTTTATGGAGTTATCTCATTTTATAGAATTCTAAAAACTATTCTTCTAAATTCTGTCTTAGAGTATATGTATGTCTGCAATATAATTTGCTGAAACAGCAATCATTAGTACAGTTCCTGCAAAATTTTTAATATCTCTTCTAAAATACTCTAACAGTACAGTGATATTGCTACTCAAAACCAAAGGATCAATATGTGTAGGATATTTTGCCTACTAGTTGCAGGTATTGAGCAAAGAACAAAGAAAGGAATCATCTGATGTACTGATATTGATGTCAGATGTTGTGGCAGCAGTGGTATATTACACTGAATGGTGCCACTTATGGGCCCAGTCTTGAAAGTGTTTAGTTGTTCGTAACTACCCTTATCTTTTCTGTGAATTTTGCCTTACTAAGTATTACAAGTTTATTACTGCATATACTTTTAAATTTATAAACCAGGAAGAAGAAACTCAGGAAAAGTAAGAGCAAACAGTCAACAGATTTCATGGTATTAATAGTGAATAATGTTCTACAACTAAAAGGGAAAGATAGGTTTTGTTTTACTGTCCTTTTTACTATTTATTAATACTAAATGTGTTAAGTTCAAATTATATATTTTTTGAAGCTTTGAGGTTTTTATTTAAGTAGGAATAAAAGCTAAGTATTAAAATAAGTGTGGCAAAGGTTTTTTGTATTTAGATCAAGCATCTTATGAGCTAAATATGTAGATTAGCCGTATAATGTATTATGGTATTGTGCGGAAAAACCTCGCTGTCCAAGAATTGATAATGTCCAAAAGGAGACAGAGGAGATCTAAAACTTTATTCATTCGAATAAAGGGAGAGTCCACTGGGCATATCCCTGTAGGGCCTCTCAGATTGCCAGGGGACGCAGCCCCCCATCTATCCCATCTCCATAAAGGGAGAGTCCACCGGGCATATCCCTGTGGGGTCTCTCAGGTTGCCGGGGGTCGCAGCCCCCCATTTATCCTGTCTCCCGGCCGCGGTGCCCTCTCCTTCTCCCATTGGCCAAGGG
>JAUBOD010000752.1:1448716-1459622 GCA_032353885.1 Nothura maculosa | reverse complement strand
TAAGGATAAAAACTTCTTAAGTGTTCTGCCTAAGCCCAGACGCTTAAGCCCAAACTTCTTGTGTGTTTTCCACACAGTATCAACAGGTTGCTGCAGTTAATATAAAATTGTTTTCATTATATATCTTTGCAAATGCCCTTACGTTACAGACTACTATTTTCTCTTTTTTTTTTTTTTCTCATTGATTTCATTAATGTGATAGAGTTGGATGTTTTCAATCCTGCTGAGATTCAAGCATGTTCCAGATTAGTTTGGTATACATCCAAAGATTTTTATAATTAATGTTGGCAACCGGAAAATGCCAATATAACACTTCGTCAGTGAGAAGGTCTCAGACTTGCTCAGAAAACTAAGCCAAGGCTTTCCTTGCTTTCTGCTGGGCATTTTGGACAAAAGATATTGTGATCAGAGATACCAAAAACTAGCGAGCTGGTGGTGTATTTTTGATCTAAAACCTAATCTGAGAACATTCCTTGTTTTCAGCCCACAACATTACTTTATACTAAAAACTCCAACTTTAAAATTACCTACAAGACAGATCATGCTAAGGTAAAACAAATGCAATTACTAGTTTACAGGAATTAATCTTGAAAATCGATTGCAATTTTTAAGAAGTTAAAAGTAATAGACTAGAAGTCAAACCATGTATAGTTTACTTAGAATATCTGCAAACTTTCCTTTCCACAATGTGCTTTAAACAGTAGCATTTTAGCTGAACAAATTGTTCAGGGCCCTACTCCTATATCTAAATGGCATTCTGAGGTTAAATGTACTAAGAGTGTGATAATCCAGTGTCTGGAAGGACTTTATACCACACTGGATTGAAAGAAGTTTGCTTCCAAGTATCTCCAGTTTCCTCCAGGTCACTGACTGTAGATCTACTACACCTAGGAAAGCCTGACAGAATGTTAACTGGACATTTTCATCCCGTATCCATAAGCAAATTATCCAAAGGATATCTTAGCATGACATGAAAATTTCCTATCAGGTAGGCACTCTTATCTAATCTGCCTATGTCATAGCCTCAGAATGTGAAGCGCAGACAACTAAATAAGTTTGTTACAATTTTAGAGCTGTTCAGGTCCCAGCAGACATTCCTTTAGGATGGCTGAAAGCATATACCAGAGGTGAAATATAGAGAAACTGGCAGCAGGATATTAAATGAAAGGATTAGCATTCAGACAAGCCCACTTACCCAGCAGAAGGGGTGTGGAATAGGGACAAGAAAATAGGACTGTGGAAAAGGGACGAGGAAATACAAATCCAGCAGTTTGAGGCTCGTTTTTAAGGATCCAAGACTGGCAATGGCAAAATCTATCTAGGATTGATATAAAAAAAAGAATGCAGACATTTGAGTAGTTGTTCATTTATCATGATATTCGCTATTTCTCTGTTTAGAAAGGCTGTATTTCTCTTGTGAATTCAGGCTCATTACTCCTGTTTGCATAAATCAAATTAAATAGACATGCTAATGGTATTACCACCCTCCTTTATCCTTTTATCCTTTTTTTATCCTGCAAATAATTCTGTCGTTTGTTGTTTTTTTTAAGATGACATTACATGTTATATCTGGGTCAGTCAAACAGCCTATTGCCTCCAGAGAAAATATCCTCTGTGCCTTCCTTCCCTCCTGCGTTTCTATGACCCTAAGCCTACCATAAAACTGAAAACTTTTTGTGGTGTGATTTTTCAGTCAGTTTAGCAACTTGTATCAGCTTAATGAAAGGATCAGGTGAATAGCACAAATGGTGTTAGGAGGAGGACAGGCAAAAAAGAGGAGACAAAAGGGAAATGGATCATCTTTCAACAACACCTCTGCTTAAGTTAAGAAGTGTTCCAGTTTATGGAGATTACTCTCATTATAAAGATACATCAGTTCTATTTTCTGCGTGACTACAGTCTTGTTCATGTTTTTTCTCCAAGCCTGATTCTTCCTAGAATTATGTTATTTTGTTGATATTCCCTTTTTTGAAAGTTAGTGTATACATGCTGCTCATTCCCCCCGTCCCAAAAAATATATATAAAAAAGGACTAGTGAACAGTATGTTGACTCATCAGAAAAAAATTGAAGTATTCTATCTCTAACAGACTATTGCTAAAAAAAATCTTTAATCTGATCCATTTAAAAATGTTCTTAACTTTTGTTCTATGTTAAAACAATCAGTCTGTGATCACAGAAATTAGTTAATAATATAATGAGCATTTTCCAAAACTATAGGTCTCCTAGGTTAAAATATAATCTTAAAACATACAATATGATGAATTTATAATACGATAGTGACATATTTAATCCTAAAGAAATATATGTTAAGGGAGAAAAAATTGTATTCTTTGCTCCCCATGAGATGGGAGTAAAAAGAGACCTTTGGGAGGTGAGCTACCCAACAAATTTTTTGAACCACTTTCTGAATTTGAGGGTGGCTGATAACAATTTCATGTCTTTAACCACACTATTTTACCCATCTAAATCTTTTCAGATAGTTACAGGTGAAACTATTAGCTAGAAACAGATATGAATGGTTTTTTTGCACAAAAGCAACCTGTTCAAATGATGTAAATCATCTTTCTTAATGATCATTTTATTTTGTACTCTACAATGTAGATAATTTTTTTATGGTGGTTATTAAAAAATATATTCTAGTTAAGTTCAGGCCTGTAATTTTTAACGAAATTGGGAGAATCTGGAGACATTCTAAATTTGTTAAAAATGTTTTGTTTTCATGATAGTTCAATTTTGTAATATGTGCAACATTTCTGTCTCAGGAAGCAGCATGCTTTGCTTAAACTAGTTTTTCTTGAAGGAATCTTAGTCAACCATATGTAACAACCTATTTAGACAAAGTAAATGAAACACATAATTTTTTTCACCAGGCTACATCCTATGATTAGTTCTGGTTGACTATTATTTATGGAACTGATAACTTCAAGTGGAGAATTTTGTTTTCGCCGATTTATGACAGTGGAAGTGAAAAGAGAACTAGTGTGTTATGCTGTTCTGCTTATGAATCCTGTTGATTTCTGTGCACTGCAATTTGGATTATTTTCACTTCTGGAAACTTCATCTCCCCTGTGAGAGATTTCTTGTCATTTTTCACACACATGCAATATTGCAAGACAACTATCCTCTCTCACTCACTGTGTGAAAATGTTTGATGCTTCCCCAAAAAAGAAGGTGGAATTAATCACTGTACCAGTCTTTACTGTGACTGTCATACACAGTGTGGTCCTATTTACAAACCATCTATGCCCAAGAACAGAGAGTTAAAGAGATCTGCTGCCTCTGTTCCCTCCTGTCCAGAAGGATCTTTTGCCAGCAGTGGTTCCCTGCCCTGAGCAATAACATTAAAAGCCAGCTTAATCCAAGGCCTTGTACTTGTCTTAAGGTTAATACTGCTCATAGCTCAGAGTTGATTAGATCAGTTGTGACTTGGGTGAGAATTTCCACACACACACAAAGAAAACCCTAGTTTTTTAACATCTTAGCATTTTAAATGTTTTAACAGAATCACAGAATCTTCAAGCTTGAAAGGGACCTCTAGAGATCATCTAGTCCAACCTTCCTGCTCAAGCAGGCACACACTCAAGCATGTGGCCCAAGGTGGCGTCCAGGTGAGTTTTGAAGAGCTCCAGAGAAGGAGGTTCTTCAGAGAAGGAGATGAGTTTTATCCTCATCTTTTCTGACTCATCACTGTTTTTAACTCTGTATTGTATTTTGCATTTTTTACTGAAAATTGTTTTATAAGTATATTACCCTTTTTCTTTATTTTTCTTTTTTTATTACACTTCCTCTCCCCAAGCTAAGAATTTAACCAATATAAAGTTTCATTTTCAGACGAATGTTCCAGGAAATTGAACAACTCATACAAACTGATGTATGGGCCTTTAATATTTATATGCCTTGTTTTATCCCTTATCAAGTTAGAAATGGATGAAGGATGCCATCTGTGTGGTTTTGAAGGTTTCTACACTGCAAATATATTAGATAACATTAAAGCAGACAGATGGGCAGATAATTTTGCCTTCTTATACGGTCATGACCACAATACACAGAATGTTATGGAATAAAGATGTTCGCATTTGTCTTGTGGTCTCATGCATACCAGGTAGGGTGGCCAAACAGAAAAGGACCAACTGTTTCTCTGGCTCTCTGGTTTGGTTCTTGTTTTTGAAAGGTTTATGCTTTTGCAGTTTGATGTTTAGGTATTTATGCATGTCAGATATCTCCAAACACGCAAGTGGATAACAGGAGAATCAAAAAGGTATTTGAAATAATAGATTATACAGAAATACTAAATAAAAATATTATAAAGAACCTATACATAAATTAGTTCTATTAAGCTAGAAAACTAGAAGAAAATATATATACTACATTTCTCTAATCTCTATTAACTACTGAATATCTTACTCACTGGATGAATAATTAGAATCTGTAGAATTACAATCTACTTTTCTACTTACAGGCTTTTGCTGAAACAAAAAGAAATGTATTTCCACACTTAAAGAGTGAAGGTATGACTGCTGGAATAAGAAGCAAGGTTTTAAAATATTGTTATGGATTTATATACACAGATTCTGAGTATGTTCTGACTTAGAAATAATCTCTGGATTATCATGGACTCAGCACTGAATAGAACAAATCATCTGGTGTGAAAGATTAGAAGAAAGGCAGAGGGCGTTGTACTTTCTTTTACTAAGCCTTCCAGGTCTTGGGCTTTCCAGGGTTTGGTGCATGGTACCAAAGCTTAGGAGAGAGGGGTACTCTTCAACATAGAGGAGACTAAATTGGATAACTTGGTCATTTACAAGTTCATGGGATGAGACTGGAAGTATTTGGCAGTGTTGATGGAGCCCCCGATGCCAAAGTGAGACCAGTTATACTTGAAAGGTCCTGGTGATCAAGAGCTCCCTGAGGACTAGAACACAAACTCTCACAGTCTCTTGATAACCAGACTGGAGAAGTATAGAATGGACAGATGGTCTACAAGGAAATTGAAAAAAATGATTGCAGTGATGGGTATGGGACAAATGGTCCCATCAAGCCCATGGCCAATTGATGGGGGGCCCACTTATGGTTCCACAGCCCATTGCAATGGGACAAATGATCAAATAGAAATCACCCTTGGCAAACTCACAAATGACATCAGATTATGCAAATTGAGCTACCTCAGCAAGAGCATAGTCAATGGTTGAGATAAACAGCAATTGCCCCATATAAACAGTCACAGAGCTGCATCTGACATATTGTGTCCAGTTATAGGGCTCCTCACTGAAAGAGAAATTTCAACAGATGATTGTGGAGAAGAGAGATGATATCTACAAATAAGAGTGGAGACTCGTAACGTATGTTTAACCGTCTGGAACATTTGACGTGAGAGACTGAGTGAATTGAGATCTTAGCCTAGAGAAGAGAATTATTAAATGTAGAGGGACCTTTTTCAATTTTAGAAGCTTCTGAGCAGCAAAGAGTTGACTGACATGTTAGGAAGTATTTTGGGGAAATATATGTGCTTGTCCTGTTCTTACACTCTTCCACTGGGCATTTACATTGTGCTAATTTAAAAGACAGGACACTCAGCTGGGAAGATACTTGATCTAACTCTATCAGATTATTTTTGTATTCTTAATGATTTCTACTTCAGACTAGCCTATTTTGGTTCTATTTGTTTTCACTTCCTGGATTCTGGCAGTGGTACAATAATTCTGAGCTGTAATCACAATTATCCTTAGTGTAATACCCTTAATTATCCTTAGTAGTGCAATCTTTTGCTTTAATTATACAGCATTTAAGGAGATAGCTTTTCCATTATATGTAGTTACATCTGAATTCTTTTTAAAAGATTAAAAAGCTTTGATATTTGATAGTAATGATCTTATACTGCCATTCAGACCTGAGGTTGAAGTTTTCAGTTGAAACTATACTAAAAACACAGATAGCTTTCAAGTTGGTTTCAAAATTCACCTTCAAACAAGAATTTATTGAATTTTAAATACTTCTACTAACACAAGAAACAAACTAGAAATCCCACAGAAATGTGTAATCACATTTTTCATTTTACTTTGAGCACTTCCAAACATCTCCTATGTAGAAGTAGATAATTAATAAGATAATATAATGAACAAATTATTATTAAAAAAAATCTTCTAACAGAAACTTTTAAGAGCTTTTAATAGAAAGAAATACACAATAGCCTAGACAAATCATCTGTAATAATATGAGAGACTTACAGGAGGGGCTGAAGATTACAATGAAACTGCCTAGTTTGCCAGTGAATCAGATGCTGCTACAGTGAAATCATCTTCATCAGCTGGTGTCTGGGTAGTGTTTGCTATCCAGAATGGAAAATGACTTAGGATTATAATGCATTGGAGTAAATAGCACAATTCCACCACTTCAGTGATCTTTATTAAGTGCCTTTGAAAATTCAGTATTTTGAATTTCATATTTTAAATGAATAATATTTTAATATTACTCATTTATTCAAAATATTGAAAATATTCCAATATTTTAATCTTATATATGGTAGATCGTGGCAGCATATATCAAATCTATTTTCTATTTTAATCATAAAAAGAATTATACTATCCCTTTATGTTCTACAATTCATGGAATGCTTTTTCAGAGTGGATGAGAATAACAGTAATTTTCTCCCTTAAGTCTAGAGACTGGAGGAAGATAAAGGTTATGCTGGCATAAATGACATTGAGCTTCAGAACATTTTTTTGCCTAGCAGGAAAAGCAGGCCCTCGGTTTGACTCTATGTAAAATCATCAGACTTCACCTTCAATCTTTCCTTCCGCTGGAAGACTGGCTGTTACACAGCACAAATAATGATCCAGTTATTGTTCTCCTACTGACTCTTCTGGCACATGTGCAGCTACTTGGATTTCTTCACAGTTGCCCCAGCACTAAGAAAATTAAAAGGCCAAAAATATGATTTAATGATTTAAAAATTTACCAAAAGATTTGTTTTGTGGAAATCTCAGACTGGTTAATTTAATTTGACAATTCATGTCCTTTCATTGTTAAGAAATCCTGGAATGAATTGCTGTGTTTAGGTATGAAATCAAAGAAATAAAACAAGTAATAGGCAGGGAGTGAAATAACCAGTTTTACTGCTAGTTACATGTGACGAGTGAGCACACAGTATGCATAATCAACTTTTATAAACATTAACGTTATACAGCTAAATATTTTAGAGAAGTTAATTGTATAACAGAATGGTCTATGTCTTTCTTTTTACTTCTCTCTCCCTCTTCCCCGCCAAAAAAAAAAAAAAAACATTGCCAAAACTTCAGCCTAATTGCATTTCTTCCATGCAGTCCATTTTGTTAAGTATGGAAGTAGAATGCAGTATAGTACAGTAGAATGCAGTAAAGTGTAGAATGCAGCAGGAGTCATGGCAGCTTGAATCACACTTCAATCAGCCTTTACTTAAACAGACTCCCTGCAGTTTTAGGGATTTTCTGCTCTTGAAGAATGACTGCAGGAGAGAATGAAACACATTAGCATAGAAAGGCAAAGCCTAAATTCATACCATTTAATATTAAAAAATATTTTCTTTCTATTTTAAAAGCATATATGTGTAGAGCGTTACTAGCTGAGGAATTCAGCAATCAGATCTATGCTTTTGTAGTGCTAGTCTAATAAGACTCATACCTTTCAAAATAATATGTAGCTGGTGAGAAATACTATTACACTGCGACTGGACCATCAGCTGAAGCAGATTAACACAACTCTATGGAAGTCATTGGAATCACATCATTTAATCACATCTGATTAGTGTGTATATATACATATATCCTATATATCCAGCCTGATCACTATCCATGATTATATTAGGATTTGAATCTCATTTTTAAAGACCTAGAAAAATCATTTGGCTAAGTAAGAATTTAATAGACCAAATAGTACCAGCAGATTTTAATCAGAATTTGGCTCCAGTGAAGAGTTCTACTTAAAAGCTACTGCCATGATATATTCTAATATTATTCAAAAGGGTTTGCTCAGTAGGACATTAAATCCTCTGCAGAACTTTCTACATTTTTAAGGGGCTGTAAATGGTGTTCTAATACAGTGCTTTTCTTAGAGGAACCCTCAAATTCCTCTGTAAGCATAGAATTTGTACTGCAATTTCACAAAAACAAACAGGAAATATCACCCAATTAATGTTTTTTAGGAAGTTAAAGCTGTCATTTCCTGATTTATGACTTTTACTCTTCAGCTTATATTTGCATGTTCTCCCACAGCTAAATGGTAATAGGCAAAAAAAAAAAGGATAAAAATAATAATTTTGATTAGGAGAAAAGGATTTTTTTTTTCCTTCACAGAGGATAAAACATATTTACCTCTATCCACTCCACCCATTATTCCAATTTCTAAAAAAAAAAATCTTGTGCTCTACTCTGTTTAGCAATTTCTGTAAAACAGCTGTTCATAAGCAAGAACTCTGTTCTTTTGCATGTCATAAATCTTGTGTACATCCACTATAATAGAAAAATATTAAGTTGTATTTTTAAAATGATCACAAATATTGACAATATCTGTATTACCTGTTATGATTGTTTCAGATATATTAAATAACTATATAGATGTGAAGCTATTTCAAGGATAAAACAGGTGAATCTCAGTTTAGGTATCTGTATTTTAATAAAAAGCTTCTTTCATTCAACTTGTGTTTTTCCTTTTTACTGAAGGTAATACAGTACTGAGAGGACAGTTTGTGCATATAGTGTCTTGGAAAGGAATATATATCAGCTTTATTTAGTGACAGATAAAATATGACTATACTGAGAATTTCCCAGCTGATAAGGACTCTACAAAGAAAAATATCACCTATTTGTAGGCCAGCCCCATTCGAACATAATGTTGTGTTAGCAAAAGCCACAGCTGACATTTACAGATTGCTAGGTCCAGATGTAATGGGAAGCTGAAAACAATTTAGCCAAAAAAAATTTAAGAATAAAAAGCAATCATCCATACAGTATTTCTAGAAATATAATTCCACTAGTTTGCATCACTAATCTCTTTCTTGCTACTAAAATCTGCTAAAAAATTCTTTTTTAGAAAACTACTCTTTAACTCAGGCTAATGCTTATGCTATTCTAAATGAAATATAAATCATATTCATTAAAATTAATAATGACAAATGTCCTTGTTTGCATGAAATGGAAGCACATAATAAGAGAGAATTAAAGTCATATGAATTAATTAGTTCATAAAATTGGGAGATGGTGGGGATGCCAAACAGATGCAAGTAAATAAATGGTTGAATGAATAGTACATTATCAATTTCTATGGAGGCTGTTCAGTAATATAAACAACTGTCTCTTTCAGTTCCACAGGGAATAAGAGAAAAGTTAAACCAAGTAAGAAATTAATGTGTTGCTTTTTTTTTGTTAAGAGAAAACAAATATGCAAATGAACCCGACAGAGTGGCTGATAAGTCCAAGTCAAACATAAATTTAACCTGAGAAAATAAATGAAAATGAGTATATTATTGAACAAATGCAACCAGATGAGCTAGTGAAGCTAGTAAAATTTCCAAAACGTACGGAATTCTAGTTGTGAAATATTTATTCTACAAGAATAGCTCACTAAAGGAAAAAAAAAAAAAACAAAAAAAGGTTGTTCAAACTTGGAAATGCCTACTGTGTGAATTCCAAATTATTTTTTGTTCACTGATGAGCTGACTTCATAACTAATGAACTTGGTAGGAATCAGACAATTGTAATCAAAATATATCTTTTCAAACTTTATTTCTGCAAATTCATGGCACAAGGGCTTAAAATCCTCATAAAAACTCATTCAAGATGGAAGAAAGGAAGGAGGAAGGAAGGAAGGAAGGAAGGAAGGAAGGAAGGAAGGAAGGAAGGGAAGGAAGGAAGGAAGGGAGGGAGGGAGGGAGGGAGGAAGGAAAATAGTATCAATTATCAGTAATTGCTAAGTAATTAGTTTGGGAGATATTTAGAAAGGAAAGAAAGGGCGAGACACTATCTGGAATTTCATAGCTGCTTTGCTGAAGGACACAGGAACAAGATGCACTGCACAGGTCCCTGCACCTCCAATGTATGATACTGTCTGTTTTGTACAGCTCTGAGTCCTGAGAAGCTTTTGGATCTTGGGCATACTTCATTTCACCCCTTCTCTTCATTATAGTAGATCCTGATTTAAATCTCCTCTGGCGTGCCTCCACTACATAGAAATTCTCAGAAATACATGAAGTTAGCAGAATTGTGTGATTATACTGTATAAATCCAAGGATTTACATTTAAATTTTGTGTTAATCATGTAAGAAAAGCCCTTCCAAAAGAGACTAATCATCCAAGTATTTTGTCTCTGGTTATGGCAGAAGGAGATGCTATTTAGGGAGATTATGAGTATAGAGACTACATCTAGTCTATTCCCCTCTACTAGTATCCCCAAAGGCCCCTTAGCTCTTATATTGTGGAGTTTGCTCTGCGGTTGTTCTGCAGTCTGCTCATCCATGGCCATAAGCCTCCTGACTCCCATTTTCTCCTGTACTGACTGAAGAGTCCTAGATTTTTTAATCTCTATAAAGCTGTTGATTTAACTTTCAAAATATCTCTGTCTCTTCTTTAACTTCACTACGTATTCCTTTCCAAGTAACATCAAGGACAAATTAATTCTGGATTTAGTTGCAGGACCATACCCATGTTCAAGGCTTGGTTCTTTATATGAAAAAGAAAGACTGTCAACTGCATGGTTGCTTCTTTCCCAGGCTGTTGTGATGGATATGTTCCTTTCCCAGCTCAATCTGACCTGTTCCTTACATGCAGCCCTGTTCAGTTGCTAACCACCAGCGATTTATCTAATCACAGAATCACAGAATCACAGAATCTACAAGGTTGGAAGGGACCTCTAGAGATCATCTAGTCCAACCTTCCC
>JAUBOD010000752.1:1390920-1423622 GCA_032353885.1 Nothura maculosa | reverse complement strand
GTGGGGCTCCCAATGTGCCTCTCCTCCTTGTCGGGACAGCTGCAGCCTGATTGGGGGGGCTTTCAGAAGTTTCCGTAATCTGCCCTTTGGCTTTTTTTGTCCTAGAGGGCCCTTCACAGGCCACAGCACCAGTTCCCCGTGGATGATGTGATGGGCCATCAGCCACCATCACATCAGCCGTTCCACAGATACCCCCCTCCCCCCTCGAATCTAGTTTAAAGCCTTCTTGATAAGGCGAGCCAGCTCCCAACCCAATTCCCTCTGCCCCCTCTGGGAGAGATGAACCCCATTAGGTGCCATCATGCCCAGTGTAAAGGGCATGCCCAGTGTAAAGGGCACTTGTAAAGGGACAAACTTTTTTAATTCTTGGAGAAGTGTATTAAACAATAATTTTACAGTAATACAGTAATATAGTAAATTTTTTAAAAAATCCTAATTGTCATTCCAAAGAATTAAACACCAACCATCTTCAGAGTCGCCATATTTCTAGCTGTGATTTCCCTGATGCTAACAGGCACACATTATTGCATAGTACTGTCATAATGACCTAGAAAATTCTAGAGTCTAATTTACTTAGAGTAGACTTACATACAATTATTTGGTTTAAAGGCATGTTGAAGTACTATATAGGAACATTACTACACATTGTTTGTATATGTCTCTATAAAAACCACTGAGGGTATCTATTCAAATACCTATACCAATGTCACTCCTGAGATATAAACATGCAGAGTAACATCATGCATATGATAATAATGATAATTTGCACAGGAAATCATGCATATCTTAATCTAAATTCCTCTGAAAGGAAAACATTAGTTATTATAAAACTTCATAAAAGCCCCATTAACTGAATTTTCTGAAAGACTTGTATGGAAAAACATGAATACAAAGTAACCTCAAATATTCTCAAAATACAATCATTAGTTTTAGCAAAAATCACAATTTGAAAATTCAGTAATAGTCTAAATTGCTTGACTAGACATACTCATCCTTTCATTCACTTCTAGATCCTAGATTTAGAGAAAAACATAAAAAGTTTATAGAAAATACTCTGAAATAACTTCAAATCCTTTTTTCAACAGTTTTTAATCAATTACAAAGTAACATGTAATATGCTTTGTTTTTAATATTTGTGATAGCATTGGAACTCATTCTAAATGCTACAAATGTATGATATTTTGATGTGACAAAGTATTAAAATCAAGGAATGGAAAAAAAAATGATGAGCAAGAAATGACAAGAAATGGCAATCAAAAATAGCTGTTGTTGTACTCACAACCATGTTCTAGAAGGAGGTAATAAAGAGTCTATCACAAAAATATCTCTGTTTATCTCATAGAGATATAGAACCAAGAGGACATCAGCAAAGCTAAAGATTGGAATAGGAAAGAGTGTTGTGGGCTACAATGCAGTGAACAAACAAACAGGCTGCTTTGCCTTGGCAACAGTAATCCAAAGTAATCCCAGATATTCATCAAGATTGAGGAATAAAGAATAGGCTTCTTGTTATCCTGTCAGGAAAACTAAGAGAATAGGATAGAAATAGTTTGTCACAAATTTTCTGGCTTTGATTTTCTACTAAGTGAAGTGGAATGTTGACTATTGAGAGTAATCTTCAGAGCAGCCTGAGAAAGGGGTGAATTTTTTATCAGATTTACTTACTGGTCTACTTATTCTTCCCACCTCAATTATCCATTCTCTCATTAACTTCTCTAGTGAGTACCAATCTTTTAGAAAGTGCAAACTACTGCCAGACTGGAAGGAATGAAGAAAATATAATACCAGAAGCTAAATCTTTCTAAGCACAGTGGAGTTACTCCATGCCTGGTGAATTCCTTTCAAATTAGGTCACGAGGCATGATCATCTGTGGAAGAAATAATATCAAGAGATTAGACTAATTGGAATAAACATCACTTGAGAAAATGGCCATATCAAATTAAACAAAAAATTTTGCTAAACAATGTCTGGGTAAGGCCTACCCAAATAGTTTTGATGCACTATCAATCACAAATACTAGTCTAGTAGTATTATAAAAAGAGGTAGTTCTTTTTAGAGCATTGCATTGACTAATAAGATAACAGTATTATGTCATTGATACAAGAGAATATAGAGAAAGTCAATTAATCTGGTTATGTTTAGCAGGATACATAAAATAGAAAAACAACAATGCCACTTCTGTCACAGAACAGAACTTCTGTCTTCTCTCAATGACATATGTGTTCATTCTCTGCAAAAGGAAAAAAAAAAAAGGATAGACAACTGAAATGGTCTGTATCCTCAATTACAGAATTTACATGTTGTCAAAAGAAGGAAAAAAATGTTTCCCTAAGCATTTTCCCTCTTTTTATGATTTATTGTACAAGTTACACAGAGCATCTCCCATGGCAGATTGTTCATACCTTCCTTTCCATTTCCTCATTTTGTTTGTCACAGGTAGAGCTCATTGATTAATTGGGCTACTTTGCTGATGTGCTTTCCCCTGAAATAGTATAAGTTCTATGCCCAATTATACTAAAATGAGTCTCAGTTTGAAAATATTGGAAGAAGATATCTGAATTAACCATGGAACAGAACTGCCCTTCACCACAGGTGATTAGGATATAAATGTGATTTACTATGTTTGGCTGTAGGATTTATATGCCAGGCTGCCATTAAAATCTCATGATATGAGATTTCAGGAGTCAGCACACTAGTCTTACTACTATTATAACTTCAATAAGCATAAAATGAAGACAAGGTCTTGTACTTCAAGTAAAAGTTTTTTCCAAGATTTTTAAAACTTAAGGAAAAAAATGACAGGACTCTGCTGTTCTCAGGTTGATGAATTGGAAAGGCTGAGTTCTCCTTAGCACTGGATGAAATCTCAGTACTATACTCGCACCACCTTTTCACCTTTGGTCAGGTTTTACAGAGGTTGGATTAATCTAAAACTAATCTATAAAGACCTTCTAATAATTTATTGATGGAAAATATGAGGAAGTCTATAAATTTCAGTGTTTAAATTCATATTTCCCTTATGCATTTGTGGAGAGTAATAATGATTGGTTGTCTCTGTAATTTCTTGAAGACAGTCAAAATTATTGATCAAGAAGAATAACGGTCATCAAAGAGAAACATGAAAATGAGCATTTTTTAACCCTGTAACAGGGCCGAGAAACAAAAATAAAGAAAGTAGAATAGGGTCCTGTTTGTTCAGTTCTGTATGTAAAACAAATAAATTAAAATGAAGAAACCTATGGTACTGTAAATAGTCTCCACCACATCCAACGCTTGCATGTTTTCTGTCTGCCCAAGCAAGAAAAATATTCTTGCTCCTAGAAAACAAAAACAAACAAACAAGCACAATAAAAATGACATGGTGCCTGGAAATATGTGAAAAGAGTGAAACTCATAACCCAGTCAGCTTAATATGACCCAGAATAGCAGCAACACAGGAACAAAAGCTCAGTGACATGCTTCTTTTGCTTGGCTTAAAGAATTTTGAACTTATAATAAACTTGTATTTGTTTTAAGAGACCCTCATATCTCTTAAAATACTATATACACCTCTGAGAGGCAAGCCTCATATTTTCAATGCAAATTTTTAATCAGCTTTCATAGAAAGTTTCAAGCATATAATTGTAGAATAGGTTCACACTAAAGAATAGAAAAGCAGAGTAAGGGAATAACAGATACTTGAAAAGGTCATGAGGACTCAAATTAAAACAAAATCGAAGTCACTTGTAAAATTTTTGAGTTGTTAGAGGATCACAGAGAGTCTATGAAGCTTCCAAGGAAATTCCAGATTTTACTAAGTATGTGGTTGATAGCTAAGTAGTGAAAATGAAATTCTAGTATCTGAGGAAAGTTCAAAAATCCAGAAGCTTCAGCTAAAATACAGAAGCAGACTGCCCTGAATTATCAAATGAATAAAGGAACTTCTTGCATATACTTGACAGAAATTTTATGCAAGATCTCACCTTCTGCTTTCAAAGAGTGCACCATCAGTGAGGTTATTACGCTTTATAAATCAAGTCTCAGGTTTCATAATTGTCCTTTCTGTCATTTTTAATAATCAATTTCAGACTCTTTAATCGATTTGAATTCCATTGCGTAGTTCACACAGGTAGACTATCAAGAGGCTATGGTAGTACTGAATACAGGCTGGGTAGTAAGTCTCAGATCTAATGAAGATGAGAATTTAACTGACTAGGATATTCCTTACAAATATTGCTGGGTTTAAGTTATGTATGAGTAACATTTTGTTGCTAAGTTTTACATTTTACATATAATTTCTCTGATGGTACTGACTTTTCATTATCTTTTTTTTTTCAGAATAAATATTCTTTCTTTCATGTGTCATAGATACTAACAACTAACAACTGACAATTAGTCATGGCCATAGTGGAAGACTTGACCTTTCCCCAGAAGTTATTTTCTGTGCTTTCTGGACTACATCTGCAAATCAAAAGAATTCCTCCTCAGTTTTAGAAGTTATCTTTTTTTTTCTCTTTTTTTGGTACAGTATGCATTCTCTTTTTTTGTATGTTATATCTAACCTAACTCCAAACACTGCCATTTAAATATTGATAATTCAAAGGATTTTCTGAAATGATAGTTGATCATATTGATGTCAGGTCCTTTTCAGACGAAGCTTTCTAAAAGCAGTATAGCAGACTTTTAAAATTTATGATTGAACATCTTTTGTCTTTGGTCTCCAGTAAGAGGTTTAGTCAGGCAATTGAATAATTTCAGATTATGTCTCTAAACAGCGACGGACAAGGCAGAAGCTGCCATCTGCTCTAGGTGTAGGACCTGCTGTAGTGAGTTGAGTGTGACTAAAAGATGAAATATTTGAGTGCAGGTATACAGCACAGAATTAAATGAGGCATAAAGAATTACCCAAAAAAACCTCTCAATTCTATGTTACATAGGAAATAGATTTGTAAAACTGTCAGGCATCTCCAAAAGTGTGTGTGCTTCAATGAGAAATGAGCTTTTAGGTGATTTTGGTGAAGTGTAAAAATGTCACATTATTTAAATTACAACATAAGCAAAGGTACCTTATTGCCAAAAAAAGTTCTTATTTTTAACCACAGGTTTCTTGGGCCTTAACCATATAACTTAATTGTCATACTTCATCATTTAGAAGCTTACATGCTCTGTTTGAGTATTTTGAAATGGTAGTGATGGTTAGACCACATTTTGGCAGTAGGAAAGCATACAAATTCCCAGTAACGTGTGCTGAAGAATTACAGAATAGTGGTGATTATGTCTGGAAAAGTTAAATCCCCCATAAAAATATTTATATTGAATAATAGTAAGCTTTTGACATATTACACTTTTGTTCTATCTGAACATTAACTGAACATTTTTCATGTAAACAACTCATTTATAGGGTGGCACATTTTGTACTATAAAAACCTAGATTATCATTTTTGTCCTGAGCTCATATCATCAAGGACATATCATTTGACCAATATATGGAGAAGTATGACCCAGACAGCACACATATTCTTGGCAAAAGCATGCATGGTTTATATGGAGCTTATAATGCTCAGTATAATTAAAGACTTAAAAATCTAATCATATACAACAGTTAATAATGCAAAAAGCACATTGAGGCCCCATTGCAACAAAACTAATACCCCAGTCCAAATTAATATAGGAAAAAAACACTTCAATAACATAGCTAAAATTAGTATATATAAATAAACATGAATATGATATGAATATATGAATTTCCCAATTTATTCCCTTTTTTTTTCTGGCATTAATCTCATCTCTTCGATGTCCTGATGCTGATAGTGTTTTCTTTTAAACAAAAAGCTGAGGGAATGTCATACTGGGGCATCAGAGTCCTGAGTCCTTCACCAGCAGAGACATTAAATTCATAGTGGGAGTGATTTTTTCCATAGTCTTGGAGTCCACTTAAGAGGATTTTCATGGCTTTTCATATTACAGTGCCCTCTTTTGGCAATAGGTTGAAAGCTCCATAGCCTTACTCAGCCATACTTCACATTAATGGGCTAGCAGGTTTGGCAGTGGCTACACAGCATTGCTAATCCTTTACAATATGTGTCTGTAGCCAAGTGCAGATAAGCACAGACACATTAGACAATAGATATTTGACTGTGAGAAAAAAAATGTTACCACAACTCAAAACAGGTAAAAAATTACCTCATGACAAGCAAGAGCACCTTGAATAGACAGGTCAATGAAACACTGGGAACCCTTCCCGGAAATGGGAATGCAATTATATTTACTCAACTACACTGAAAAGACCTGTGGATTCTTCCCTGTCTAGCAAATCAGGTAAAAGATGGAGAAGTTCTGAGTAGAACTGAATGAAGGATCAGAGAAATATGAGAGTCTATGGGAAAGTATCTGTTTCACCATTAATCAAAATGTGAATGCATGTCAAGTAATCCAAACTGAAGATTCAGCTGTGAATTCAGACCCTTTTGCATATTCTTACTGAGGAATTTAAATTGATGTTTTCTTATTCTAATCCTTCAAACATTCATTCCCATAAATTATTTTCTACAAACTTAAGTTCTTCCACAGCCTTTACACTAACTACAATTACTTGTGAAAACTAAAATCTAAGAGATATATTATCTGTGTGTGTTTAAACACACATCATACACACATATATCATGTCTAGTAAATATGTGTGCATATGTATATTTATAGACTTTCTGATTTCTGCATAATTTCCACTAATATCATTGTTTGCCAGTTGCAAGACTCAGATGAAATATCTGACTGCACTCCTGTGCTGCATGCCTTTTGACATTGTAACTGTTCTTAATGGGTTTCTCATGTGCCCAGTGGAATATATTCTGTCTTCCTGGCAGCCACACATATATATAAAATATATCTTTTTGCTTCTGCTTTGTTCAGGTATTTTTTTTGGAATATACAATTCAAATATTGTCCAGTAGAGATGCACTTGAAAAGATGGGCCAATGAAGAGGAGGGAACTTCTGAAGAACAAGGGGAAGGTTTTGGACTAATTTTTGCGCTGACTGCATTGTCTTGGCAAATATCTTCTCCTGAAATGGAAAAAAAAAAAAAGAAAATCTGTTACAGACACATGGCACTAAAAAGATGGACAACAGTGTGAATAGCCAAAGGATGAACTACAAGTGTGCTACAGGTTAATGGATGATAGGAAAACCTTGACAGACTTTCACTCTGTACCCTGAGGCTACTAACATTATGAAGGACAATATGCTATCACTAATCAAGCTTTTAACTATATCATATTTGCTCCCTCTAGATAAGAATTTGCTGCTAATGTTATAAGAGTATTTCAGGCTTTGACAAATCAGTTTATTTCCTTGTTGTAGTTGTATACTGTGGTGTAAAGACCTCATTTAATAGATTTTACTTTTTTATGTCTCATGTCTCAGATATTCATTCAGTTGCTTGACCACATTTTGATTATTTTTCTGACACTTTGTTCTGACAAAGCCAATAGGAAAGATTTGTATGCACTGACTTTTGTTGAAGCTTTGGAGAGGGATACAGCAATCAGTCAATTCATTTTCTGTGGGTATTTAATTAAGATGAAGAAGTTTGAATAGTCTCCTTAGGCTAGGTACACACATGGTAAAGTTCAGCGAGAGGGTAGTTCTGAAGAGAAGTAAAACTTAGGTACTTTGTATCCTCTAAAGCTTATCTGTCTACTAACTGTAAGAACAACCTATAAAGCTAAAACAATTGCATTTTTGAGTAACAATATTTCAGTGGAGTAAATCTTAATTTACAGCATTTTAAGAAAAAAATGGATTTAATTCCAGAGTTCTTTTCTAAAGTTCTTTTTCAAAAAAACAATATTATACATATATATTTCAGGAGATACATCATTTCTGAGATAAATAAGCAGGGCTCATTTGGAAAAGAAAACCATGTTCACCTACTGCCAGATAGCATAAAAATGGAATAGTATATAACCATGGAATTTATTGATGAGTTGCAAATCTTTATCAGATATTTTTCTGTGAGTAGTTAATAAACACAGTAGAGGGAAGGAAAAAAACGTATGCTTGGGTAAAAAGATAAAATTGTATTTAATTTGCCTTACTCATCAGATATGGTTTTATTTCTGCAAGTTTATCTTTTTAATGGGTTGCTCTGTTCCAGTTTATTATTTTTGCATTGTATTAAATATGGTGTTAAGCAGATGACTGGATACTAGTTATTGTTCTTATGTGCACCAAAACTGGATGTGAAGTGTTTGTGTGTATGTGTGTATCTGGGTATAGTTCAAGATCATGTCACAGGGGCTTTAGCATTTAATGCATATTAACTGTACAGAAGATCTATTTTTCACAATATGCCTTTGATCAAAATTAGATCAAATCAATTGAAAAACAATCCTGTGTACTAGTAGATGTTGAATGAAATTGTCATTCTTGTCAATGCCAGTACTGCTGAAAGCATTAGTGGATCTGATAAGGACATTGATTTCATTTAATCGTATGGCAGGTCCCCACATTTGTGGCTGATTCTGTGAATTTAAAGGATGCTACAAATCTTAGGCACTTCCAGGGTATGATCTGCAATGAGAGACGTAGTCATTTTGGGAATGGTAGTTCCAGATGAGGTTTCCTCAGGGATTTAGGCATGAACCAAACTCAAATGCAAAAGTGTATTGCACAGATGAAGACAGAGAGGAGGATAACTTTTATATAAAAAAGCATATGCATCTGCAAGATAGTAGTCAAATAGTCTACTTCACATAAGGTCATTCTAATTGCAGGTAGACTGCCTTTTACTGGAGACTTACATTTTCTAATTTTTTTGTTTGTAAATCAATACTGTAAGACTCGGTTATGGTGAGCATTTCACTTATGATTAACAATGCGGCCTAAAGATTTTCATTTTAGAGGTCTTTAAGATTTGAAAAAAGGATTCTGGGTCTTAATACAGAGTAGATTCAAAAAATAACCTTAAAGATTTTTCTGACACTGTAGGTACTTAGGATCTAAAGCAGCTATTTTTTCATCCCAGTTGAGATACATATATCTAATGAAGTGTCTAAGAAATTCATCCAGCAAAATTAGAAAGTGAAGTTTTCATTTGTTCTGTAAATGAAAAATTCCCTGGCAGCTTTTTGACTCAATCTGAGAGTTTCCTAAGCGTTTGAAAGTTAACATAGCAGCAGAAAAATGTAAAATAGTCCTGTAACCATTTATCACCAAAAACTCCTCCACTTTCTTCATCAGTGGCACACACTCTATTAGTAAGACATTTACTTATCATGCATGAGTCAGCTCCATAGGAGCCTAATTTTTTATGCATTCCAGCATTTTTAGTCACAAGATACAAAATACAAATCAGTAAGTACAGACCAAAAGAGACTACAAAATATTGTTCCTGCACAACAGCTTTTGATGGAGATTTGCCTAGAGTCACAAAGATGGACATGTAACAGCTCAGGATGAGTGCTGATTCTGTTTGTGAGATGAGTAATGAGCATTACTCTATGAGTTTGTGCTATAGCTCTCCTTTTTACAATAACTTGAGTAAAAAAATTGTTGTGAAACAAGTGAATTAAATGCATTACAGAGGGCCTATGCAATAGCTTCTATTGAGGGTCTTTCTGGCAAGCCTTAGTTTCACAGAGGTAGACACATGGCAACTCAAGCTATTTAATATGTAGTGTGTGAATGAAGATTATAAAGATCTTTAGAAGATAATGTCTTATTAATCTAACAATTAGTCTTGTCTTTCTAGGTTTATTTCAATAATTAAGAATTTATGCAATTCTTTTTTTTTTTGAACCATCTTATAAAATCTCTAATGGTGTATAAGTGTGCGCATGCATGTTGAGGTACCTGTGCAGACCTGCTTCAAAGATGACAGTGCAGTGTTCTATCAGCAAACAGGGAGTCTCGTTAGTAGGTAATGAACTTCAAGGATGGCTGTGTACTTTTTCCATCAGCAAGCAAATAACAAAAGCAACTGCGCAGTGCCCAAAAAGCTGATTGGATAGTCTTGGTGTATCAGCCTGGGCACAAGAGAACTGTCAGACATTAACTACATAGAATGTTTATGATCTGCCCACCTGGGACAGCATAGGAGTCATTCTGTGGGATAAGTCTACTGGCGGTGACTGAGAGGCAGCCTCCCTCCTTGGACGGTGGTCAACCCTTTTGGAGGCACTAAAAGCCCTTACAGGGCCTGGCTCCAGGGACTCTGGTAAAGCAAAAGCGGAAACACCTGACACCTCATCTTAGCCAAATCAAGGCATGGATCAAGCTGTGGTGTGCACAGTGGCTCATGTGGATCTACGTGGTGATCCCCTAGATCCAGGAGCTGGAGACCTGCTCCTAGGTCCGCAGGTACGGACTATGTAAAAACATTAATGCTTCTACTCTTAGAGTGCTCTAAGGATTTGATGTCTTGGTCCTGAGTGTGAAAGCTGAATACTAAGAAAAAATACCGATAATCTTCTAATATTGAATCTTTATGTGCCTAAACACCATAGTTGATAGCGTGTTTTTTTTTTCTCCCTGAAAATGTTCCATTACCTAAACCTTGCCACTGAATAGAAGCTAGATATTTAAGCAGTATTAAAGAATAGCAAGGGTCACAATCTAAGCAACTTTCTAAATCCCATTCTAAGTTCTGTTCAAAAGACATAAGGAAAATGTTCTTTAGTTGTACCTTCACTCATTGATTAGACTATTTAATCAAAACTGGGATACTTAGTTCAGCTAGGGATATTTAGTTTGGTTCTTCTGAGAATTATAGAATATAGTATCTTAGAATACTTTTGGAGAACTTTAGATCAGGCTGTTTTAAAATCATTCTTATGCATGGCTATCAACATAATTCTATTTTCCATAGAATAACTAAACATTCAGTGGATCAGATACATATAAGGGAAAAATAAGAGGACTGGGTAAATGTTCCAGCAATCATTTGAAATATTTTCACTTGGCTTTCATTGTATTTCGCTTAATAAGTAATTACAAACTAAACAACCTTTCTTTTCTGAAGACGATATCAAAATACTTCCTTTTTAGTTATTAATTTGATGTTGTTATTAGATTATGCTACTATGAAGTTATTATTTTTAATACAACTTGTCTCAAGAACCTGAGATTCTAAAGTGATGTTTCCTCAAGAAAAAAATCTTAAGAGACATAACTACTAAGCTCCAAATTCTCTCTCCTACTACCAGCTAAGGTGATTTTCCATCATATGGGCCATACTGTGGTTCATTGGTTTTCCTAACGTCACTGCTTGGAAAATAGTGGGATTTTGTTTTGCTTTGTTTTGCTTTTAGAGAGTATTTTGTGCATATACTCTGAATAAGGCTCTGAATCTAGCCTTAAGATAGAAGAATCCTTGAAGACTGCATAACTAATCTATATCAGTCCATATTAGAATTTCAGAATAAGAATGAATTAACTAGAGAATAGTACAAATAATTCAAATTTATGCAAAGGAAAAGTATTATTGTCAGGTTGTTTGTTTGTTTTTCATTGTGCCTCATCTTAAAATATCTATCTTGGGAATGTATCTAAAATTTTAAATCTCATAGAAGTTTCTAGGAAACATCCATTTTAAATATTGCATAAAATTGTTTTCCTTTTTGTGTTGTCTGAAAATTTTCTATTTTAAACTACCTATTACCTCCTTTCATGTAATATTAATTAGTCAGGAAAGCAAACAAATGAACCAACATATAAGAATCTTAGAACTGATAAAGATGCCATTCCTTATTTGACCTCTAGGTGAAAGATGCTAAATGACACAAAACAAGCAAGAAACACATGACAGTGCAGTAATTTCCGTCCAACCAAAAATTAATTTATTATTACTTTACTCACAGATAAGTTTATTTACAGGGAGGAAGAGAGAGATGTGATAATAGCATACTTACATATACCTAGCCTATGCCTATATTTAAAACGAACAAAAATGACAACTAATTCTGAGCTTTACTCAATAGTTGCAAGACACAAATTTCATATACTTATTCATACTATCAAACACTTTGAATAATTTAATGTAATTATTATTCCTACTATTAAACCTTTTTGCTAATTTCAAAGATAAGAATGTAAAACATTTCCAGATACATTGTGCTATTATTAGGCATTTCCAAGTTATTTACATTATTTTTCCGTAAAACAACCATATATATATGTAAATATATACATGTTTAGAGAGTTTGTTGTAAGCATCTATATTTACAGTATACTGTATATTTAAGGACAGTACATGTCCTTATACAGATAAGTGTACGTTTTATCACTTGGCTAAAATAAGTTCCTAAAAAGATTACCATAATAATGTGACTACCAAGTAGATTCTTATTTGCCCCTTCTTTTCCTTGGTAAAATTAAACCAAGGACAAACATGAAAAAAATAACTATATTAGTATTTTCTTTGATAGTTGAGCTGTCCCACTGGGAATTTAATGATCAGTTTAATGCAGCTGTCTATCATAAGACACAACTTGCATTGAGTGAATATGAAAGTTCCTGAGCAGCAGACCTGGAATCTGATGTTTTTCTTTAATCTGGAGAACAAAACCAGTAATACTTTTGCAACTGAAAAGTATTTCAATCCTTGACTGCAGATATGTGTTATTAAAATGAAAGACTCTTCCAAGCTATATAGTATCTAGTCATTCAACTCTCTTTATAGGCAGTAAGAAAAAAAAGTGTGGTTGTTTTGATCCTTTTAACATCTGGTGGACATCTCTCCACTGCAATCTAGATTATGATGAACTAAGTCATTTTATGTAGATCAATATACAGTCATCAGTATTAATTTCAGGATTTTAGTTAGAAGAGAAAAAATATGGCCATTTTAGAAGTCCAGTTCCACTCATAAGACAAATGTGCCTGATATCATTCATAAGGCATCCATGTTCTGTTAGTCTCCTGTGGAATGTTTAGTCTTATATCATCATCAGTAGGCGTACTTCACAGCCAGAGGTTTTGTGCAGCAGATATGAATTATAGTTAGAGATTACTAATTCCCTTCCTTACTATAACAGCCAGAATTTATATTATTCATAATTCTTTACTCCTTTCCTATCCTTTCTTCTCTTTTCTTAGAGGTAAATTTGAGTTCTTCCATAGTCAAGTTATATTATTTTACTGAATTCATTTTCTTTTACCTTAAATAGTTCTCTTTGTCTTTATATTCTTGATTTACTTAGAGAAGATAAAAGTATTCTTTACTACTCTTTTCTTTCAGGGAGGAAATAAGCCCTTTTCTTTATCTTTTTTTTTTTTAAACAGCTCTTTCTAACAGACTTTTTTTTTCTGCATCCATTTCAGCTGAAAGGAATGTTCCTTGAACACTGGCTAAACTATTGCACACACTACACAAGTTTATTGGCATTGTATATTGACAGTATTATTGTCTTATTGCATAAGGATATTTGTTGGATATATTGTATATATTGTATTTGGTATAATGTAGTCTCACAGGTATTTATTATCATATCTTCATCAAATCGGTAGTTTACAACCACCATATTATTAGCTAATATATCCTCTTCTTGTTTGCAATTTCTGCTTCCATCTGATGAGTCTCCAGTTTCTTATCATTTACTGATCAAGTTAAATGCCTGGGCATTGTTCCACTGAATTTCCTCTCTTTCTTACTGTTCCACCTCTAAAGGTTATTCATGAATAATATTCCAATTCTCTCATATCTTACTGATGGCTTCTAGTTTCATGTCATAAATTAAGTACATTATCATACTTTTCCATCAAGAAGGCTAACAAAATTTTTAATATTCATGTGATCAGTCCCAAGATAGACTCCTAAAGAGTTCACCACATTGTCAATTCTTTAATGTGATAATAGCATACCCAAATCAATAGGTTTCTTACAATCTCCTGCTAAAAGCCTCAGTAGTTTTATATTACATTTACTTTAGTATTCAGGGAAGGTGATTAAGCTGAACTATTTGAACTATACTGCAGTCAAATGCAGTACAGTTCCATAACTATAATTTCCATTATCCATTCTAATTTTACCCTATGTTCGGAATTATCACCTTTGTTTATAACTGAAGTAAATACTTTATTTAGCTTTTAAGCAATGACTTGGATTCTGTAATCTAAGTGCTATCTTTATTACATGATGATGACAGTCTTCTTTCTCAAAATTTCTAAGACTTCCATAATATTTTTTCTGTTATTTTAATTAATCTTCTTAAAATCTACTACATAATGGTTTATGAAATTCTTAAATGGCAGTCTCATTTACTACAGCATTTGATTAAACATACAATAGTTCATTTTGACAGCTTAAGGAAATGTCCTAGCTTTAAACTCACAAAGAAAAAAAAATATCTATCAAGCTCAGGCTAACATTACTACATCAGTTTTCTTTCATTTGTAGGTAGTGTCCTCTTTGCATACACTGCTTAGGATTCCTGTAGGTATCTTACGGATATGGCTATGAAAAATGCTTCATTTTTATCACCTTGTAGAACATAAAAATTATGTCCTCTCTAGGATACTTTGACTTTCAAACTAGAAGATATGAAATCTTATTATGAACCTAGCATTATTTGTGTTTGCTCAAAGAGAAAGAAAGAAAAAACAAATAATCAAATTAAAACTTAATAAAATTAAGTCTTTTGACAGACTCTGAATAGGTGTATAACCATTCTAAAACAGGAACATCAGACAATACACTGATAAATATCTAGTTAAGAAAAGTTCTTAAAACAGTATTTCTCCATTAGTTATATCATATAAATCAAAATAGGAAATAAGAAGTAAAACTAAATAATTTTGCAAAAATAATAAATTTTATTAGTTATACAAAGAATGAAAACTAGTTCATGTGTATATTATTATTAAACATCAGTCAATATTTTAAGTGAGATGGAAAGCCATGTAACAATTAGATTATATCTCTCTTTCCAATTGTTTATTTTAATATTTCACTTTATGGTTATCAGGATCAGAAAACAGCCAGAGAAGTGCTTGCTACTGTCTCTGTATGTGATTGATGGCTCATTTTAAATATGTCAGAAGTATTGTTCTATCAGCAGTAGCATAAGACATATGAGAATATTTTAATATTAAATATACTTGTGCTTTTTGACATTTTTGAAAGCATTGATACTCACTTGATTTTTTTAATAGGGAACAAAGAAAATTACAGACTCCTAGATTATGACATGCAGCTGGTATCTTATACTTCTTTAAAATACTACTACACAGTGGTCTGTATAAATCAGCAATTGAGCAAAACTGAGCAAAAATCCAGCCATGTACTTTAAACTTGAACTGAATAGAACCTCTTTCTCTAGGTTAAGAACATATAATTGATGAAAATCAAGTTATTCACGAACAGGAGAAAATACAGGAATGATTCGTTAATTGTGTTTATAAATAGATAGATAGATAGATAGATAGTATTATAGGGGGCTGTTTTATATGGAATCTTGAAGAACTGAATAATTATGACTTTTGCTCGTAAACATTTAAAAGTGGTTTGAAACTCATGGAGGTCAGAAATATAAAAAAATATGTAACTTTTCACGGACATTCACAGAAAGGTTGAGACTGGAGATCATCTGGTCCAATTCCACCGCTCAGGCAGGGTCAACTGAACATGTTGCACAGGATTGTGTCCAGCTGAGTTTTGAACACCTTCAAGGTTGGAGACTACAATCTTTCTTGGCAATCTGTTCTAGTGCTCTTTCATCTTCATGGACAAGAGTTTTTTCCTTCTGTTCCTGTGTTTTCAGTTTCACTGGGCTCCACTGAGAAGAGTCCAGTCCCTTTCTTTTTATATTACTTATTTATACATATCAAAAAGATGCCCCTCAGACATAATTTTAGACATACTATCTTGGAATAATTTTTTTCTAATTCCCATTGATTTTATTTGAACCTTTGAGAGCTTTTATAAAGTCACATACTCAGAAAGTGGGTGATCCATGATGGTGGCTGAATATGAAATGTTAGTTTGGGAGGCTTATACAGCATTCACCTTGGAATTTCAGGGAATTTTCATCTTTCAGTTCTGCTTTTTTGGGAAGGTAAACATAGGAATTTGTTGTCCTATTTCTCTATTTAGGCTTTGTCAAACAGCTTTCATGTTTCAGGCATTAAAAATACCCTTTCATAAACATTCAGGCTTCCTTATTACCTTTACTGGCTAAATTGTGAGACTAACCTTATGCATGCTTGAAATCTTCTTCACACTATAGTTCATAAAAAAAATCATTAAATAAGTGGATTCCTGCAGAAAAATAATTTTCCTCATATTCATCTGTAACTAATGCTATAGCAAGCCGTCCAAGTCAGGAGTTCTTAATTAGGAGGGATGTCCTAATTGAGGAGGGAGTTGCATTGCAACCTTGCAGTGCCCAGTAATTGACCACAGTGATCACAGAATGGTTGAAGTTGGAAGAGCCCTCTACAGACCATCTAGTCCAACCCCCCTGCTCAAGCAGGGACATCTGCTTCAGCACATTGCACAGGGTAACATCTAGGCAGACTTTGAAGGGCTTCAGGAAGGAGACTCTACAACCCCGTTGGGCAGCTTGTTCCAGGGCTCTGTCACCTTCACTGGAAATAAGTTCTTCCTCACATGGAAATGGAACCGCCTGTGTTTCAACTTGTACCCATTATCCTTGTCATGTCACTGGCCACCACTGAGAAGATCCGTAGGACCATTTGGGGCTTGTGGTGTTAGCCCATATTTGCACTCTTCCATGTGACATTTTATTCAACTGTTATAGATGGTTTGTATATTCTAACTAGAGAGTAACTGCAGTTGTTTGTATAAACCAAGGCAAAATTGAAACTCATTGACTGCCAGACAAATGCTAAAACAAGTTAAAATCAGCTTAAGCCACGTAGTCTCCCCAAATCCTCAGGTCCTATGTTGTCCAGTTTATATAAGATCTACTGCCTATAAATTATATTTTCAGGCTTCCCATAGCTCTTTTTAAGGTAATTTGAAAAGTATAAAGTCCTATTGGTTATATTACACTGACATCTCAATTAGTATCAAGCAAGTTTGAAACTTTTATTACACCAAACATCTGCCATTTCATTTAATAGAGGAAATAGCAATTTACTGTTTCAAGATTACCTTCTGAAAGCAAGAGACAACTGAGAACCATGGATTATGGACATTGCTGAAGTTTAGAGTCTCATCATTCTCTTCATCAGTGGCAGACTCCATTCATCTTCACATGAGTTCTGATTTTCTAACCTTACTTTTCTTGTGATTTGATTCTGTGGCCTAAATATATGCAAAAGCTCTTGCTAAGATAGAAGAACTTGCAATTTTGTCTTTTCTCATTTCATGCTCAGTGTACCTATGTCCTTTTCTTACTCTTTACTATATTCTAAAGACTCTCACTGCTGAACATTTGGTTTGCCAGATCAGTGATATTATGCATGAGCTACATATGCAATATAGCTGTGTAGCCCTCTAATATATTAGCTATTGTCCACAGCAGGCCATAAATTTGGAACTGAGTTTACAAGGCCTTCCTCTGTCTGAACTTTATTTGACCTGCCTGCAGATTTGTTTTGATTGACCTCTCTGTATATTTGTTTTAATTGGTTTAGCTATGACAGCAATTTCTCTAATTAAGAAGCATCTATGACCAATTTGTTTTACTTTTGATTGTCTTTGGGCGGTATGACTAGCTTTATACAAATAATAGTATACAAATTATAGCAACAATTACTTATCCCATATAGAATGAGATATTTTTGATTACTTATGTCTCTAATAGAATGACGTAGCATAGAGAAACATAAGTCTGGTACAATAGGAAATACCTTGAGAAATGGACAACAAGATGCAACGCAGACGAGTGCAGGCATAGGGTAATAAGAGATGAGGCATAGGTTGGGCCTTAGAGACCCTACAGATATAAAAATTTCACACACTGTCAGTCAAAAAAATAAAGACATGGAGCTGGAGAAAGCTGATTTTAGGGGCAACAAGGAGAACAAAATCCAGAATCTAATAAATATAAAAATCACCATACGTAATAAACTTGGATGTAATGTGGAGCTACAGATGATTAGAAAAAGAGAATAGGTGTAGAAGAACTTTATCAAATATGTAGGATTCATTCAAAGTGGACTCTGAGGAGAAAGGAAATAGCCATCAATGTGAGCATCATAATTTTCCTGCAAAGGTCTCCAGATACTGACAAATCACTCTAAGACCCCACCACCTACAGCATAAACAAACTAGCAACTTTAAGAGCCAGAGGAGCATGTAAAGAGTGAGCATAATAGCAGGAAAAAATAGATATAGATTAAGAAATCTTGCAGTTTGCAATTTTTGTTTTGCATGTTGCATATTGCAGTTTTAATTTTATTATTGACATTCTTGTGAATTTTTTTTTGTAGATAGTACTTTAACTGTGTTATTATTCTTTCTTTTTCCATAATAATTTAATCTAGAAAAATGATGATTCTTAAAATTCTGTGTTAAGGCTTCCATTATACTAACAATAATAAGTTTGGGCTTACTTATATATTTAATCTCTTTGCCCATATATAAGATTTTGTGTATAATGATAGTATGTCTGTATTTGGGAGCAATGTGCAAATTATTGTACTTAGAAATGGGATGACAGAATCAAAGACCTCTGAAGTAAGTTAACAAGAATCCAAGACTATGATGTATTTGGTCATCTCTTTTTATGAAACTTGTAAGAAACCTTTGAATACTTAGCCAGTTGGCTTGAAATTTCAACTAATTAAAAACTTAGAGGATGTCACAGGAGAACCATGGAGTCTGAGATATAGACTCAGTAACTGTATAAGCTGTCTTTGTACAGTAATCTAGACTAAATATACATTGGATGAAAGACAAAAACAAAACAAACTAAAAAAAAACCCTTCTCAATATACTTAAAACTCTTGGATCTTCAGGTACATGGAAATGTAAATGTTTTCTTTTTTTTTTTTTCCCTTTCTGAATATTTTTTTTTCATCTATCTTCTACAGAAGTGTTTAGGAATATTCTTCCCTTCTCCAGACATTTCCTTATGTCTTCAGCACAGCTTGTCATTGTCTCACCATGTCAATATAGTATTAAAGGAAGAATATGTTTTTTCCAGGTTTTAATTATATATATATATATATATATAATATATATACATATATATATATATACTCTGACTAGTTCACAGATAATTGTTCTAGGAGTCTGAAGAAACATCTGATGATAGTAAATTACTTCTCAAGCTGATATGGTTGTTATAGTTCCTACACAGTAAAATTCTACACATTTATCTTCCTTTGCTAAAACTTGCCTCTCATTTACATATACTCTGTTTCACTGCTATCATTATTTATTTATACTGTAGTAATGCACAGCAGCTGTACACATAAAATACATGACAGAAAATTCCAGTTTATAGGATATGATAGAAGAAAATGTATAAGTATGCCAGTCAAACAGAGAATAAGTAACATAAAATGCAGAGAATTCTCTTCACATTATCATCTTAATTTAAGTGGTGATAGCTTATTGAACTGTTTAAAAACAGAGTGGATCTTTTATCTGGCATTTTAAGAGATATAACTTCTTTTTTACAGCATCTAAGAAGTATGATAAAATGGTTTATTGACTTCTGATGCAGAATGGCTAGGGTCTTGTTAAGTGTATTGTTGACATTAAGAGCTAAGCATTAGCCCCAGGTCTTAAGGGAAATCCCTCAAGATATTCTCTGTCCTTCTAGAAAACATATCTGTCTGAGTGTTTCCAGGGAGATAAGATTTTTCCACCCATTTTAAGAGATGCTCTTACCTTGAGGCTAAATAGGGATGTCAAGAAATACAAATGGGAGGCAAAATGTGGTCACCACATTTGTGGAAGCATTCAATTAACTGCAGTAGAATTATCACCATGAGAAAGCAATCTGTGTTTGGCCCATTGTATTCTCCTAGCTAGCAAGGTCAAATATGTTTGCCTGAACATGGTTGCTTGGATATTTATGTAGTTATTTTCTTACTTCTTGTGCAGATGATTAAGAACTCATCTTTTGCTCTGTCAGGTAGTTTTCATGATTTGGACTCCTCATCAAAATTTCACTCACTGATTTCACTCAGTTCTAAATTTTGATGTGCTGTCACTTTTCTTAGCTTGAAATAATTAACTAGATAATAGTCTTCCCGTGATAGATTTGTAACCTAACATGACTAGAAGTATTTAGAATGAACCATGTATAACAGCGAACATTTTTCTTTTGACTCTTCATGTTTTAAGCAAAGATTTTGTTTTGTAATCTTGTAGATTACTGCCACCTTTCCAGTAGCTCACAACTGGAGGTAAATAGTGACAAGCCCTTGCTCTTTCAAAAGAAATTTTTTCTCTAACACTTTTCCTCTAATTTTTTCTTGAACTTCATCCAATAGTTTATCACTCAACTTCCAGTTCTTTTGAACACAGATTTAATGTTCACAGCACCTACATTTTTATGTAGGGTAAATGTTAGAAAGTTTATCATTTTGTTCATCTCTCCTGGTCATCCAATCACCCTTTAGCCTACAAATATTATAGCCAATGGACTACTGAATAAGTGTTTTCTAATCTCCAACTGGAGTACTCAGCTGTCTATTTATTTTATAATCTATTTTATTGGGCCTGGCACATTTAATCATTTTTTTCTCACAGTTCTGTCCCTACTACCTTATTTAACACTTCTGAAAATGATTGTCTAAGCAGACCACATGTAATTTGAGAGAAAGTAGTGAACTGGAGGAAGATGTATTGTAACATTACACAATATAGAGTATTCAAGCAGGGCATTTTACAATTAGAAAGCAGTATTCTTTTATAATTCTCTTCTTATTCAATCACAATATAAATTTTTAATTTCTGAAATGTTGGCTACTATAAGAAGAAAAAACATCAGTTGAAATTAAAACAATAAAAGCAGATGGATGTTCTTACTCTGTAATCTTTAATTTTTTTTATTCTATTATTGATAGCAAGTCATAGAATCACAGAAACATAGAATCACAGAATCACAGAATGGTTAAAGTTAGAAGAGACCTCTAGAGATTATCTCGTTCAATCCCTCTGCTCAAGAAGGGACACCTAGAGCACACAGCACAGGGTGATATTGAGGCAGGTTTTGAAGACCTCCAGAGAAGGAAACTCCATAGTCTCCCTGAGCAGTTTGTTCCACGGCTCTATCACTTTAGAAAGAAGTTCTTGCTCATATGCAGATGGCACTGCCTGTGTTTCAACTTGAATCCATTATCCCTTGTCCTATCACTGGCCACCACTGAGAAGAGTTTGGCCCCATCCTCCTTATAGCGGCCCTTTAGGTATTTATACATATTGATCAGATCCTCTGTCAGCCTTCTCTTCCCTAGGTTAAACCGGCCTAACTCATGTAGTCTTTCCTCATAAGACAGATGCACCACTCCCTTAATCATCTTTGTTGCTCTCCACTGGACTCTCTCTGCACATCTCTCCTTTATGAGGGAGCACTGAACTGCATGCAATACTCTAGGTGTGGCCTCAACAGAGCTGAGGAAAGGGGCAGGCTTTCTTGGCCACGAGGGCACACTATGCCTCATACTGAGGAGCCCAGAACTGCACACAGGACTCTAGGTGCGGCCTCACCAGAACTGAGTAGAGGGGCAGAATCACCTCCCTCGACCTGCTGGCAACACGATAATGGAGTGTGGCTGAGCAGTAAAGTCCGCCAGTTCCCTCACCATTGTTAGATGCATCCCATCTGGGCCCATATACTTATGGGTGTCCAGTTTACCTAAATAATCCCTAACCTAATCCTCCTCGACTAGTGGAAGGTCTTCTTCTCTCCTGTTTATCTCTCTTTTACCCGGACTCTGTAGTTTTTGGGGGCTGGCCTTAGCAGTAAAAACAAAGAAGGAAATTAGTAACTTTGCTTTCTTTGCTTCCTCCATCACCAAGGCACCCTCCCCATTCAGCAGCAGACTAACATTTTCCCTAGTCTTTCTCTTTTTGCTGATATATTTATAGAAGCCCTTCCTGTTGTCTCTGACATCCCTTGCTAACTGTAGTTTCAAACAAGCCTTGGCCTTCCTTTGTATCTCTGCATTTTCGACAACGCACCTATATACCATGTGGCCTGGCTCTTCTTCCACATGATGTATGCTCTCTTTTTCTCTTAATTTTTTCCCAAGAGCTCCTTACCCATCCACGCAGTCTTTAACTTACTTTTTTTACTCTATATCATGAATAATGCTGAGGACTACACTAGTGGTAGTTTATCTCAGGTTAAACAGACAGATCCTGCCTATGCAGAAGTGGTTTAAATTAGCAGGCCAGAAAAAAAAAAAAGGAAAAAAAAAAAGAAAAAGAAGAAAAAAATAAAAATAATGTAAAATGATTAAAGAAAGAGAAAACAACATAAAGACTGTATACACTGATGAGGAATTAGGGGAATTAAGGATTTGTTTCTATGAAAGAAGAAAAAAACACAAAACAAAACACCTTATCAGCAAATTATCAGTGACATTCAACAGGGTAATTGCTGCTATCATTATTAATAATTTGACAGCTTTATATCCCCAACTAAATAAAATGCAGTATCCACAATTAGACTGCTGGAGTGTTTAATGAACCAATGAGTTGAGATTCTTCTCTGACGCATAAGGAAGAGAAGATTGGTTTCTCCTCTCTTGCATGAGGAGTCCTGGGCAAATAGCTTCTATAGTCAGCCCACTGCTGGCAATATATCTCCATGGGCAATAGTTAATATGCAAGGAATATTTCAGCATTTACAACATTTTATATAAAACATGAAACAGGCATAGTTTCTGACTGACTGCGTCAGTATACTGAAATCTTATTGCAAAGCATACTGAAAGGGGCAAACAATCTCATATATGATCTGTGGCATTTATTTTGCCTCAGGCTGTAGAATCATGCAAAAATTAGTTTTAGGATTCATTTGCAAAAACAAATTGAAACAACTCTTTAAATTATGTCACAAGGAGAAGAATCAGTGAAATGTCAGAAAACGTAAAATAACAAATAGTTAAACACATGAAGGAAGGAAATATTTGTTAAATTTTGAGAAGTTACTTCAGAGAAGGAATTGTGGTTTGGCATGACATAACATGGATGTTTTCTGAAGGGAAATTTCTGAAAAACAGCAGTAATGAAACAGATCGGTCCTAAGAAGGTGCTAGTTGGTTCTCATAAATGAGAGTAAGATCAGACCTTCCTCTTGTAGATGTTCATCACAAATTCCTGAAGATACTTCTTTCATCTATCATTCTTATCTGGAATTTCCACACTCTGATCTCATCTCATTAACATTCTCTTTCTGCCTGGCAGTTGATTGATTGAGGTTTCATAATACTTCAGATAATGCTGTGTACCCTTGGTGAAGACCTCTTAAACCTCTAACACAATCTGGCCATATTACACAAATGTGAAGTATAAGAAGCCTTTTGGAGATGCTCTGTTACTTCAGAATTGCACTGACATTATTTCTCTAAGAGTGATGAATAGTATAGTCTGCTCTATGTTTTTTACAGTGCTGTCACAACTTTTAAAGACTATTGCTGTTACAATTAAGAAATCTGCATGGCCATATAGATCCTTTTCCTGATGAAGACCTCAGACAGCTGACAACTTATCCCAAGACTAATATACATTCAGAGTAGCAATGGAAGAGAGGGAATAAAGCTGAGAAAAAGTAAGAGATGTTGAGAGAGACAAATTTATCTGTTCAATAGCCAACTTTTCTTTTCTCTCTGAGATTTTGTAGAATATGTTTCTTTTTAAACCCACATTCTAGACATGCAGGCATGAAATTAAAATGAAATATATCAACTATATCAACTACTCAGAATCCACTTAGAATTCAGACACTTTACAATTAGTCTTTTATTATTATTATTATTATTATTAAGAAGTTGAATTGAGTTTTTAAAGTGGTTAGCCTCTTTGCCAACCTTTGTACATTCTGAAGAAAAAAAAAATCTGTATGTCCTTGATTATTATTGCACTATTAAGTATAGCAAACATAAAATATTTAATCTTGTTCTAATAAACAGCTAAAGAATTATTCAGGATTAGACCTAGAAACGTACATCACAAGAACTACAGGGAAGAGCTGCTTCTTATAAATATTCTTTTATAAATTATGAGTTTATTTTTCTGATTAAATTAGAGTAACTTTTTGGAGTGCTATTGAATCTTGTGTTGTCATTAAATGGACTTTGGCAGAATTTTACCACAGGGCTGAGGAATGATCTTGCTCATATTTCACAACACAATACCAGGACTAGTACACATACACACACACACACACACGAAAAAAAACAACAAATAAAAAAAATAAAACCCAAAAAAACAAAAAAACACAGAATCACAGAATGGTTGGGTTTGGAAGGATCCTTCTGGACATACAAGTTCAACTCTCTTTTTGCCCATCCTGACTCAAAACAGTCAATTAGAAAAGGTTTTACAGGGCCTTGTCAGGTGTGTTTTTATGTATGTTATAGTATGTTTACTATAGTCAGGGGAAAATCATCCAATACTTACTTTTTTTAAAAAAATGGGATTGTAAAATCAAGGATCTAAATTGAAAGAAGGGAACTTAAATGAATAGCCTGTTCTTCAAATACGGAATAATCAGTGACACGCATGACTGATCTGAAAGCAAGTATGAACATACGAATTGAAATGTTGGCCCTATCATAAGTGTGAGGTGAATAATACTCACTATGGATGGATAATGCAGACGTTGTCACTAACTCACAGCATCAGTGCCCAGGTTCTCAAAGAGTCCCACATAAGCAGCTTAAGTGTCTGTACTGAATCTGTACTTTTTGTGTTTATAGCATAGCATGTCCTTTATTTTCCTCAGAGGGAAAGTCAGAGAGATTCTGTCTTATTTGTGCAGACAAATAAGGCACCCTGGGCTTTCAAGATGGTCTTTGTGATGAACAGACTCAACTCCTTACTGTCTAAAAGACTTATTGGTGAGCTAAATACCCATGGCTTTGCCATTACTAACACAAAACCACATGTGCTGTACTGACCTCTCAGTAAAGAGATTCATGAATTGTTGGAAGATGACTTGGCTATAGATGGTTTTAGTTTAATTTTTTAAGCTAAAATTTAGCTCTTTTTTTTCTAAGCAGTGATCATATGACTTTTGATTAACCTACTTGACCTTAATCTCTTTGACTACCTATTATGATAAACGTCTTATGTAACAAGAGATAATTCTGTATGTTGACTGGGTCTAGGGGATATTATTGTACAGCAGTCAAAATGTATCTGGAAATACATGCATGCAAGCAAGCAAGCAGACTATGGTAAGAAAGTCTATAAAAAGTCTACTTTAGAGGACTCTGAAACTGAGTAGCTAGGAACTTCCATCATGAGAACTAAATATTTCCTAGGTGGATAACCTAGGATGTAAATGACCTGCAACTCCCTGTCACCTTTCTGCTTAGAAAATAACATGATCGTTGACTGTAGGACTCACAAGGGCAGAGCAAGGGTGAACATAATGCTAGAAGCAAAGAAGGATAACCGTCAATAATTATTTACTATAACAATTTAAGTTTATTGTTGCTAATGATGCTTTTCTGTATTTAAACCGAGAATAACTATAGTAGCTAGGCAATTCACAACTTTTTATTCTGCTTTGAGTAGGCTGTAAGGATTTTAATTAGCCTAACTAACAATAAATTCTTGGTTTCATATGTATATTATTTATTCCCTTTGTCCCTAACAGGATTACAAGTGTAAAAATTACTACTGGGCAAAAGTTCATTTTTTTTTTAATACTAATGAAACAACTAAGCATAGAATTGAATGTAGACAATTTTGCCCAGGGTGGAAGTGATAATTATTTACTACAATGTCAGTTCAGATGATTATAACTTAATTCTTCTTCCTTTTTGGGGGTATATTTATACCTGATAAGTATGCTGCTATATAAAGTGTATATCTTCTCACTAGGGAAAAAAAAATTTCTATTTTGTTATTTGTTTGTTCGTTCTGGGAGGCCTATTCTTAGACATAATTTCATTAAAAATAAATAAATTGTGGCCAGAATGAATTGGAAATTTTACATGTACTAAAAAAAGATATCATGGTACTCACATCACAAGCCTCTCAGTAAACTATCAGGAGGAAGCATCAAGATAGAAAGTTAATTCCTAGGATAGTAAGGACTTGAGAGAGCGCATATGGAGTTTTTCCTTCCTCTTTTCTGATAAAGAGTTAAGTAGTTAAAATAGTTGAAGAGAAATTTGATAAAGTGTTAGCACAACAAAGGGGAGTGAGAAAGATAAGGAATATGACAAAGAAAATAGATGAAAGTCCTCATGAGAATAAAGTGCAGAAGTAAAAAAAAAGTGTTAGATAATGATTCTTTTCTTCATAGAAAAGTCAATGAATGTGATGTGTGAATGTGAATGTGATGAACTGTGTGATAAGTGAACTATCAATCATCCAAAATAATTTTAGAAAAGGACTAAATGTGGAGAACAGATATCAAATTGTAGATGTTGGAGTTACAATACATGTAGAAGTACTTGATGCAGATTATAGTAGAAAACAAGGGAGAGAAAAAAAAAGCTAGCCAGAATTCTTAAGAATAGTTGTTGAACAGTATAAATTAATTCTTGTGATAGATGAGGGAAGGATTAGAAAGTTAGAAAGGAATATGACTACAAAATATCAACTGTTTGGAATTTTTGGACAGAGAATTAATAGAAAGGAGGCCAGGAAGAATGAATCACTGAAATGAGCTGCTGGTTAGAAAAAATAACTTGGTAATAGAACAATCTAAGGTCAGAATGAACTATGCTGAACAGTGGAAGAGATGAGTCATGATTAACAATCACACAAGAAAATGAGTGCAAGAAAAATGAAATTAGTGGGAATTTGGGACAACCAAAGTGAAAAATACTGCAAACAAGGACAGAAGATTGTATTGTTCATCCTCTATCTTTCAAAATGAAAACCCTGCGACATATGAGATCAGCTGGGTGAACTAAGTATTTCCCCTACAAAAGCTTTGGCAAACACAACAAGCATCTATTTAAAGATTTTGCTTGCAAAATGTAGTAAGAATTAGTATACTGACAATGTAGTAAGAATTAGTATAAAAAAGAACATACTAGTCTTCCTTTAAAGCATGATCCACATTTCATATATCTGCCATTTTACAGGCTTTATATAACATGACAGAAGATGTTGAATTTAAACACTGGGATTTCCCCAGCTCATGACATTCTGCCTACACCTAGTTCAAACCATTATATGCAGATGCAGTTGTTCTGATGAATAAAATAATCAACTAAGTTTTAAGATTATGTAGAAGAGAGAAATTAGAAATATTCTGAAATACTGCCATCTTGAGATATTTTACAAGAAGGTGAGGGAGAAGCAAGAGAAGTAGCAGACTTTGTTCTTCTACATACTCAAGGAAAATCATTCTCATGATAATTTAAAATCTTCATTTTGCAATATACATCTCTGTTTTCACTTTTGAACGTGTGTCTGCTTTGAGAGCTTGCTGAAAGCTGTTCTTAACAAAATGAGTTCTGTTTTCTTTTAAAGTAATATCTTGGTTCATACTTGGGATAAATTTTGGCAATTCATGAGGAAAAACAGAACCATTTTTTTTCTTTAATTTTCACTTTCACTCTTTGTCTTTATCTCCAAATGATTAGCTTCATGTTGCTTTGTGGAAAAAAAAAATAAGAAATCTTTTAAGGAAAATGTAAGGAAACAAAAAATAATCATACAAAACATGGACTCAAAGTGTTAGAGTTTTGCTTGTTGTTAATGCTTTGTTTTTCATGAATAAAGTACAGGAGAAAAGTATGCTTTCCATGGCAGTAAATCACAAATCTTAGTGTCTCATCTCCAGTACACTTTGTCTCTTGTACTAGAGAAGATAAGCTGAGCAAGTACTTGGAAAGCACAAGATATGTTCCACACTGTTACTTATGAAAGTAATATCAATGATGACAACCACAATGAAAATATCACTTCACTACTTCTGTTTTCATTCCAATCATTGATTAAAAAAGTAATATCCCTTTAATAATGTTAATATCTAGCTTACATTTGGAGTTCAAGCATCACATGAGTTTTATATTATGCATGCTATAATGATTTATAATTACTTGATCATAGTGTGCAGATGTACAGATATTCCACTTTTCACTTGCTGGCATACATCCAACATTGGCTTCCAATTCAGCATTTCTTTTAAACACATAGTCATGAAGACAGATCAGTTTAGAGATATGGAATGGAGAGATGTATATTATGATTTGAAAATACAGAAGAGAAAAATGAAATGATACAGGGATATGAGAATCCTTCTGTTGGCAGGGACAGATGAAAAGAGGTAACTAGAATACAGCATGAATCCTTCTTCGGTCAACCAAAAACATCCTTCCCGCGAAAGAGCATAGATGTGACAAAAAAGTATATCTTTTCTTTGAAATTAACTCTAGTTAAATTGCCATCATACAAATGCCATGGCTAAAATTAGAAGAAAAAGGGCTCAGTTCTTCTCTTGTATGACCTGTTTTTATGTGTCAGTAGCAGATGAAGATACTCTGATGTCATTGCAGGCACACAGGCAGGAGGTGCAGCAGGTGCAGCAGATTGTCAAATAGATTTTGCTACTTTTGTGACTTTTTACAGTCTTACAGGTTAATAATATTGATTATTGCCACTCCCTCAATTCAATAAGTTCTTTACTATCTCTCTCAATTACAGAAATAATTGCCAATCTGCATGCAACTCTAAAAGAATCAAGTCAGTATCTGAAGTTGATAAAGCATACCCAACACATCCAAACAAAAGACACTGTTTAAAAGAAAAAAAAATAGTAAAAAGTTGATGAAAAATAAGTACAGTAAATGCACTTAAAATGTGTACAGTAAAATTTGTGTTTGTAAACTTTTTTCACATAGTAAAACAAAAGATACTTAAAAATATTAATGCAGAGAGCTTCTTGTTCCCTTCAAGATGTTAGGGCATGTTTGGTTACATGTTGATGTTTGGTTACATCAGTAGACACTTTCATGTCTGTAGAAAATAGCTTGATCTTAATTTGGAAAAGAAACTGTGGCCACAGCAGTCTGAGAAAGTATGAACATGATATTTTTTACCTTTCTTTTTCTATTATATGTCTTAAGTTAAAGGATACTTATATGTTTATAACTAATGTTACAAGTAACCACATTTATTAAAATAACTGGAGAAAAAGGGAAAAAAACAAGAATTTATTTTTCGTATAATTGAACTGAAAAGAAAGATTAATACAAAGTGGAATTATGGCTTTTTGATCACAAAATCAGTGCATAGATATATTACCACTCTATCTCACATGAAGGGGCAGGGAGGGGAGAGAAAAGAAGGAGGTGTCAATCTAGCCAGAACACCTTTCATTTCTGATTTATTGAGGTTTCCAAAATGCTTCTGAGCTGGAGCAAGGCTAGCCCATTCATCACAATTCTGACAGTCTTATAGACTTCAACTCCCTAGAGCAAATAAATAAAAATTTAACACCAATATGGCTACAAACTGAGAACCAACTAGAAGACAAATTTAGGAAAAGGTTTTTTTCCATCCAGCTTTTTGTGACTGGAACTCCAAATATATCACTAACAGCTCCGTTCCAAATCTCCTAGCAGGCTACCTGTGAAATATGAGCTCCATTCCAGATCAGAATCAGATTTAGAAGGCAGAAGCAAATGTAAAACTTCAAAGATGAGAAAAGTAATATGTAGCTGGAGATTATAAGGTCCGTTGTAAAATATAATCCTATGAAGAAATACGAGTAGATATCTGATATCAAACTTTTGGCCTCAAGAAAAAAAAATAGCTTCATATTTGTTGAACAGAGGCTAGTGTGTCATTTAGGAACTATGCAGAAAGGATATTATTTTCAACATCTCAGTTACATCAGTAAAAAAGGCATTGCCTTTCTCTTTCTTCCTTGTTCTTCACTTTGAAAACTATGACCTTATGCAAGGGTACTCTCCTCCATGGATCATCTAAGAAGTGGGACACTTGACAAGACCAATTGAATGCTGAATGATTGTTCTTTAGAGAAAAGTATGGCTGTAATATATAGCATGGATCACTGTTGGTAAATTATTTATTACATTAAACAGGAAGAGATATTTGAAAAGGATGTACATCTAAACTGTATTTGGATTGCTACAAGAGGATAGTATTTAAAACCATTTGTTACAAGTATTAGTATGATATAGAGTGTTGGGTTCATTGCACTCATGTGCAGTTAAACAATTTTTGTCTTCTCAATGCTTCTTGCAATGTATATAGCTCATAAAAAAACCTCTCATAATTTGAAAGAAAAATTAGAAGTAGTAACAGCAAAATTCTACCGACTTGTTATACATGGTCAGGCTTTATATATAGAAGTATAAAATTTTTGTATATCTTCTCTAGTTATATTAAAAAATTTCTAACTGAAGTATGTCTTAGTAAATAAAATGAACAAGGAGATACAAAGTCCAGCTGGTGACAAGTAACCGGTGGCAACTTTCAAGGATCAATAGATGAAAGCATTCATATTTTCAAAGCGTATCACCTAATATTTAACAACCTGGATGACAGAACGGGGTGCATTCTCAGCAAATTTTGGAGGAAATGGTGAAGAAATTTCCCCAAGCAGTTACGTAAAATATATTTCTTTTGATTGTTCTTATGCTCCTTTAAGGTCCAAATTGAAAGACTTAATTGAAGTAAATTAAGTACTTGAAGAAGTAAGTAATTGAAGTAAATGATTTACAGTTATATTTCCCTGCCAGAATAACTGGCATGATTGTTAATGTTTGTTTCCAGTTAAAGAGACTGTTAAATGATAATTTTACAACGCAATAATGAAATTTCAATATGGATCTGTATGGAAAAATGTTCCTTATATTGTCTCCCTGAATAGTATTGATAATTACCGAGAATAATTTTTACAGAAAATGCCTGTTTACATTATTATTTGGTGGAATGGATATGTGTAGGGACAGCCACTATTCTGCAGATTCCTTTTTTTTTTTGAGTCAATAAAAATATTACTTCAGTGAAACATTTGAAAGTAACACTGAAAAATATTTTTACTCACTTCCTGTATGATAATGGATAGTCATACTCCTCAAAACTGGCATAACTGTCACATTAATTTAGACTTTTTTGATGTCTTTTGGCCTCAATGTCAGTGAATCATATATACTGATATATATACAACATATGTATATCATAAAAATATTACAGAATCACAGAATTGTCAAGGTTGGAGGGGACCTCTAGAGACCATCTAGTCCAATCTCCCTATTCACGAAGGGACATATACAGCATGTGGCACAGAGAGGTTTGGAAGACCTCCAGAAAAGGAGATTCCACAACCTCCCTGGACAGCCTGTTCCAGACCTCTGTCATTTTCACAGGAAAGAAGTTCTTCCTCAAATGCAGATGGAAATTCCTGTGTTGTAACTTAGATCCATTGCCCCCTTGTCCTCTTACTAGCAACAACTGAGAAGAATTTGGCCTCCTCCACTTTATATTCACCCTTCAGGTAATTATACACATAGATCACATCCCCTCTCAACCTTCTCTAGGCTAAGCAGGCCTAGTTTGCTTAGTCTTCTTCATAAGATAGATGCTCCACTCCATTAATTGTCTTTGTCTCTCTCTGTGCTGGACCCTCTCTAGAAGCTCCACATCTCTCTTTTATGGGGGAATGCAGAACTGCACACAATACTCCAGGTGTGGCCTCACTAGAGCTGAGTAGAGGGGCATAATCACCTCCGTTGGCCTGTTGGCAACACTTCTCGTGATGCAGGCCAGGATCCCCTTGGTCTTTATGGCCATGAAGGCACACTGTTTCCTTATAGTTCACTTCTTGTCAACTAGGACTCCCAGATGCCCCTCTGTAGAGCTACTCTCCAGCAGGTTAACCCCTAATCTGCACTGATGCCTGGAGTTTTCCCCCCCAGGCACAAGACCCTGCACTTGTCCTTTTTGAAGCTCAGGAGATTACTCTCTGCTGAACTCTCAGATGGAGTATCGGCCACTCCATCCAGCTTAGTATTGTCTGCTAACTTGCTCACGGTGTGCTCAGTGCCCTCCTCCAAGTCATTGACGAACAAGTAGAACAGCACTGGGCCCAGTACTGACCCCTGGGGGACACCATTGGCCACAGACCTCCAACTGAACTCAGCATCATTTTTCATAATCACTCTCTGAGTTCTGCCATCCATCCAGTTCTTAATTCATCTCACTGTCGACCTGTCCAGTCCATAATTCCAGGGCTTTCCTATGAGGATGTTATGGGAGACAGTATTGAAAGCCTTACTGAAGTCAAGGTAGACAACATCCATGGCTCTCCCTTCATCTATCCAGCCTGTCATCTCATCATCATCAGGTTTGTCAAACATAAAAAAATAAATATACAAATGTACAATATATAAATATATACAACATACAAATACAAAAAATATAAAAAATATACTGACAAATCTTGGAAGTATTGTCCTTGTAGGAAATGATTGTTAAAAACAGTACCGAAAATAAAGACTGTTTTTTGACTCCTGTACTAGCTACACTTGCATTCTATTTGTTCAGATACAGTCATTGCTTTATTAGTTATAGTTGTGCACATGCACGATGCACTCGGTTTCGAAGCAGTTGTAATGAAAAATTATGCAGCTGT
>JAUBOD010000752.1:1370170-1385513 GCA_032353885.1 Nothura maculosa | reverse complement strand
ATACTGGGGGGCCCAGAACTGCACACAGTGCTCTAGGTGCGGCCTCACCAGAGCTGAGTAGAGGGGCAGAATCACCTTCCTCGACCTGCTGGCAACACTCCTCCTGATACACACCAGGATCCCATTGGCCTTCTTGGCCATAAGGGCACACTGCTGACTCATGGTTAACTTTGTGTCATCCAGGACTCCCAAGTCCCAAGTCCTAAGTCATGTGCACTGTAGTCCTTACTGAGCACCTATGAAAAAAGAATGATCCTTTTTCATCTCTTTCTTTTCTTTTTTCCTTTTTCTTTTTTAATTTGTATGTATGTATATATTTTCAAAATATGTGGACAGGGAGAATCTTTAGGAAAAAAAACATAAGAACATGAGATTAATTCAATTATACAAAAAAGCTTACTATTAACATATAAATCTCTCTTTAGTATAAGTTACTAATAAAGTAAAACAGGAGTTTCTTACCTGCAAAGATTAGTTTCATTTTATTTTTAAAAATCAAATGTCATAATATTTATTACTTTCTTTATATATAACATATTTCTTATAAATTTTTTATCCTCATTGTAGCCTGCTGCCTATCCGATATCTTGATTGGTTGCTTCTATGTAAGAAGATCAGTGATACCAAGAGAAATTACTCTGAGGATATTTCAAAAGCAGCAATTCTAATGAAAATGATTTTTGGGAATTTCCACATCCATCATTTTAACATTTAGGGTTACTGGGAGGCTTGTAAGTGATAAGTCCATTTTTATCTTCTTCAAAGACTTAATAATGAATATAGAAAGAAGGCGTCTCATAATTCAGCAGCCATTTCCCACCTGCTTTTCATCTCTAATACTGCATTGTACTTCTTTGCTACCTAGAAAAGTTATATTAACTATTAGCAGTATTTATTTTTAAGATATCTTACTTAAATCTTAGTTTTAATTAAATTCACATGATATGTATCCCATATTGACTTTTTAATTATATATATAATAGATATATATAAAATTAGTCTTTTCAAAAAAGGCACTTTTTTCTTGGCTGCAGTTTATAGTCAGTAAGAGCATTAAAGAATGTTATTGCCTGAATTAATGTGTACAGTCACTGGTAGGGAGCTCTCCTGGAATGTGGAAGATACTCATTAGAAATGCCTTAGACAGAAGAGAAAATGTAATGCAAAACAAATATCTTTCAAAACTGGACATTAAAAATATGTCCCTTCTCTCTTTTTGTATTTAGAAACAATGAAGCCACAACTCTTCCCTTTGGAAACGACCGTTCCTGAAGTTTTGTTAGGATTATCCCACACATAATAATGTGGCTGGATGTCTGTGGCTATATTGATATTTTGCTAGTTCAAGCACAGAGAAGGAATTTGCTTGGAAAGAGCTGGCTGTGTGACCAGCTGTGGATACTGCTTTGTGAGCCCCTTCCAGCATGCTGAGGAGCAAGCTAGAGACTAATATGAAGTCAATGGCATTTGAATTGAGTTTCTCTGAGATATACCTTTTTTGTGTGTGTTTTATAGTTCAAAGCACCCACCATAATGAAAGAACTTTGCCTTTGATGAGAGGGCACTGATAACATGTGCTGCCTTGGGGCACAGTATGGGAGCACGCTGACATATCTGAAGCTGCAAGCCCTGTGCCTAGGTTGTGCCAGGTGGTGGAGGTTGTGCCAGATGGAAGAAGTCATGCATGACACATTTGGACTGCCTGTTTGGGACAGACAGAGAAGCAGCTATCTTGTCAAATCTGGCAGGATTTTGTTTTGGAAGGAATGAGCTAGCTCACATCAGCGGGGAGCCCAAAGCATGTGTGGATGATGGAGGGCCCCAGGCCTGGGAGAGAAATAGGGAGCACAGCCAGCTGAGAGCTGTATGACCAGTATCTACATGACCGAGTTAAATGTGCAAGCTCTACATGTCAAGTTTTCCAGTAAAAATGCTCTGCTATGGAAATCAATGTAAAATGGAGTTCTTTCATCAGAAATTTTGACCCTTGGATTTGACTACTGTTGTTACAGCTTTCATACCTTACAGTGGTTCATACAGCAGTGGTTCACAGGAAAGAATATTTTTAAGATGAAAGTAAGCAATTTATATTTAAATTTGTACTTTATACTTGTGATGTACGGTTTTTATACAACTGGTATATATAGTAAAAGGGGATCCATCTCTGGAGAGCAAGGAATAAAAAGAGGGTTTTTTTGGGTTTTATTTGTTCATTTGTTTTTGTTTTATTTTCTTCCCTTTGGTTGGATAGTATTATATTTCAGGGGAGTTGGATTAGATGACCTCTGAGGTCCCTTCCAACCTTAAGCATTCTATGATTCTATAATTTCCACAGAGAAAAAAAAATATTAGTAGAATGGTAGAATGGTTAAATCCCACTGACCTTAGTGCCTAAAATTGAATAAGTAAATATGTATTTCATGTATTTAAATATATGTGAGTGGTTCGGAACAAACTGAGAGACAGTCTGTTTTATCTCATCTTAAAAGTAAATAGAAACTTAGAATATCAAAAAATAATTAGGTCAAAAATAATTCCAAGTCCAACTGCATTCTAAATAATTTTGAATGAAAAATAATTTCAACTTATAATTCATCTATCATGAAGAAAAGTGCTTTGTATGAAGATCTCATTTAACTTCTCTTGAATTTTTTCTTGTTGACAGATAAGAAATTATTGTTCTTTGGTTATGGTTATTGTACACCTTACGCAAATGAAATCATTCATTTTGAGTTTTCTAACAAAGTTATGAATCAAAAGCCCTGTTCTACATGAAGGGATATATTATTAGAATGCATGTTTTCTAAAATAAGTAACAAACAAGACATTAGAAATTAATTACAGTACTCACCTTTTAGTAAGTACTTGCTTATTTCGATTTCTATGAAGCAAGGTTGTTTCTTTCCACCGGTTGCTATTGTCACTATCAGATTACAGGATATGTTTTTTATCTGATTAAGGGACTGACATCTCATCTTGAGCAATTAAATCACAGTTCAAAGGAAGAATAAAGCTCATAGCCAAGCCTTACTGCAAGTAGAATAATTTTCAGTTGCCTTTATTAGCAACAAATTCCTACTTTTTACTCATCACAGACAATAGAATAAAATGATAGAAATTTGATTTCCCTCCTTGCCTCTGGTTAACTCATCTCTGCAATGACCAATATATAATCATTATATTTTATTACCTGAAAAGGTAATAAATGTCATGAAGAATGTCAAGAAAGCAAAATTTCAGAGTTCCTTATAGATCATTTACAAGTTCCCAAAATGTAGACCAAAGGAAAAGTCTTTCAAATGGACTGAACTGAATGGTCATTTTGTTTGCACTGCTGCCTTCTCTCAGTAAGTAAAATGGCAAATTTTTCCCCCATATTTTCATTTCTTTTTTTCCTTAAATTAGAACTCTTAGTTTAGAATAATTTTAGAAGCACAAACTAAGAATTTAAGTTGTGAAGTACTTTTTTCATTTTAAAGATTTATACTTCCATTTTATATGTTTTGCGTTTATTTTTTATATTGTTACTGAATTGATATCTGTTATATGAACCACACTTTGATTAACTGTTAAATCTCAAGATCATTCCAGCTGAACTGATCTAATCCAAATAATTAACCTTCAGCTGATCTCTAATAAATTCATTAGTGAAATATATGGTAAACTTTCACTGTTGTCTGCAATGAATGTGGACAAAATCTCTTGCAATTTCTTGAAAACTTTTTTTTTTGTTTCAATCATTAGTTTATACAATTTATCTATATCTGCATTTCACTCTAATTATCTTGGAATCCTTATATTTGGTGCAGAATTTAACCAGACATTTGTCTCTCCAGGAGATATTTATTGTCATTAAACAGAGTTTATTTTTGGCTCCAAAAAAGTCTTCCTGCTGGAAAATATGTAGTAGAAATTATGTACCTTTTTGGTAGAAAACCAATTTTTTTTCCTAATTCTAATTCAAAATTAGGAACATTCTTGGCTCTATTCAGCATTCTAATGAATAGCATCATAGCATGATTAAGTGAATTTACACTGCTGTGGAAATAGCTTGGGTTACAGAGGTATAATTCTTCCATCTGATCCTTTCAAATTCACTTACATTTTCAGATTTCTGTTAGCCTCTCCTACCCAAATACCCAATAGTACCCAATAGTAAGCCTTTTTTACAAAGTGTCCTTCTACATTTCCAGTTTGACTGTTATCTTTAATAAGATATATCAAACCGTGATATATCTGATGAATCTCAGAAATAAAAAAAATAAAACAAAACTCCACAGTGTTTATGTGGGGAATGCCAATAAAACTTCAAAATATTAATGGAGAATGAACGGGAATATCAGAGTGTGGGAGGAGTGATAGAAAGAGTGATAGAAGAAGCTCACAGAAATAGCATATACTGATAACTTACAGATTATTAGAATATTTGAATGCAAGCTTCTCAAGACAAGCAACCTGAGATATAAAGGACAACAGTAGATGGGATGGGATGGGAATACAATAAATACACTGTCAAGCCCTGAAGAGTGCAATAATAATAATAATTAAAGATATATATATACTAAGCCAGCTGTCATAAACTTAAGAAGAATAGAGAGGATGTGGTGAGGACTTGGTACCTGCAGTCACTTCTCCTTCCATTTCATGGCAATATGTTCTGAGAAGACACGTATGTTGTGGTGGTTGGAGGATCTCTTGGTTTTATATCTCTTGGTGGCTGAACACTGAGCAAAGATAGACACATCCGTGTGTTTGTAAGTTTGTGTATGAGATTGAAAGCATATGAAGTCAATTCTTTTTTTAATAAAAAAGGAAGTTTGCTATCCCGTTTATCCTAACAATTAAGCAATCTTACCCACTACTAAAATCACAGACTCATAGACTAATACAGGATGAAAGCGGGATTGTCAAGTCTCTAGTCCAATGGAAACATGATATCTTTGACGCAGGGCCAGCTATTTGTTAGGCTATGTCCATTCAAATCCTGACATCTTCCAAGGCAGAGACTATGTTTCTGGATATTCCGTTCCAATGCTTGTCTATCCTCATGGTGATAATGTTTCTCCTTATATCCGGTCTGATTTTTTATTTTGAATTTTTTTCTGCTAGCAATATCTGTTTGTATGGGCAATGGAATCTAGAAACAATTACATTTTGGAACTATGATGTACTCCTTAGATTAGAGCAATCATTTAATTTTTGGCTTTGTTGATCTTTGAATAGCTGGTCTTTGAATAGCTCGATTGCTCAGTAAATAACATTCCTGTGTTACATATTTGTAAATATTTATTATTTTCTCTAGTGAAAGATAATACGGACTTGAGTTTTCTGAGTCTGTCTTCAGACATCTGTATAAACTCAGTTGTAAGAAAAATACACTTTGACTTTACCTTAATACTTCGCATTAGGTCTGCTTTGGAAAGTTCTCTGTTTTGACACTATGTCAAGCTGCAGATATTTCATAAGTATCAAAATATGTACATACGCCAATTTCATTAACACCTCTAAGAGAGTTTTATGGAATCAATCATCTGTATCATCATCTATGTCATTAAAAAGGTTTCACTGCTTTGTGCACAATTTTGGGCCCTTCTATGGTCAGTATGTGAAGGAACCATTCACAGAAGGAAGTCTGGATGTGACTGATGTGTTGGACGGCATAAGAATTAAATGATATAACTAGGACCATTTGATGTTATTCAGTTCAATGCAAGAGAAAGTTTTGAACAGTATTAATTTGATAGCTTTTGGGTCTACTCATTTGTCATCTGCTTTTTCTAAAAAAAAATCACGTTCTAGAGAACATTCTGAACAGAAAGGCAGACATCATAAGAAAAATATGTACACTTTTGACCACAGCATATTCTCATTTAATCAACAACAGTCATTAGCATTTTTGGATTTGCTCTGGCTACATTCAGGTCACTAGGAGCATGTTTCTCTCCTCAAGGAACTCTCAATATTGACTTTGCTAATGTAGTCTTTTTCTGCTGAATTGGCTACTATGAAGTTCATTATCTCTATTTCCATCAGTAAAGTTCTTTGATTTTCAGTTCCTTCTATTTCATCAACCAAGAATAAAGAGATTAGATGTTAATAGAATGATGAGAATTATGGTACTTACTCGTTTTTTTTTGAAAATACTTCATTTATTGATGACGATGATCATCAGGATTTGATTAACTTAACACTCTGAACTTTATTCAATTGATGCAATGTTGAATGTTTTTCTATCTGTCAAATCTGGATGTGCTTTTTTCCCAAATGAATTTCTAGCTTTTGAAACTGAAATCAGTTTTTATTTACTATGAATCTTCAAAGACTCTTGCAGGAGGAGGAAAGACTTTTAAGCTGGATGGACATATCTTGGACCTAAGTAGAAAATGTCATATGCTTTCCTATCTTGTTTTTGTCTGAATATTTTGATTTATTAAAAGAAAATAAAAATGTTGCTGGAATGCGCTACTTTCATGTCATACAGCTTTCTGTTAGAATTATGCTTCTTTCCCAACATCCACTCTGCTTGCCCCATTCCTCAACAACCCAAACTACAGCAGCTTACACAGAAGTGAATGGTCAGAGAGCCTGAAAGAGCTAAGCATCATCTTCTCTAGTCCTCAGATATGATTCTTTTTGTCACACTATAACACACAAGCATGGCACTAGCACAGAAAATGGGGCAGCAGATGCATTCAAAGGAAATCAAGCTTTATTTGTGGCTATTTAAAAAAAAATCTTATGGGATATAAATTGTGACGAAAGTACTCAAGGATGAAGGAATTTGCATAACATTTCTTACCATGCTTTTAAAGCTCTCTTTGGTAGCTGAAATAAGTCATGCCTGCAGAAAAAAATGTAGACTCGTGATCTGAATAATGTTAGAAAAGTGATTTGAGTTATTAGGAAGAATGTGGCTTCCTTTCCATTCCCTTTAGTTCCCTTTAGCTCCCTACTTCTCTCCATGGCAAAACATTTAGTGAAATGTGGGGCTTCCATAAGGTCCTGGAGGTTTTCTTATTATGGTGAGTTCACAGAATCACAGAATGGTCGAGGATGGAAGGGACCTCTAGCAATCTTCTAGTCCAACCATCCTGCTCCAGTAGGAACACCTAGAGCACGTGGCACAGCGGGGCATCCAGGCAGGTTTTGGAGACCTGCAGAGAAGAAGACTCCACAGTCTCCCTGAGCAACCGGTTTCAGGGCTCTGTCACCTTCACAGGAAAGAAATTCTTACTCACATGCAGATGGAACTTCCTATGTTTCAACTTCTTATATCCATTGCCCCTTGTGCTATTACTGGCTACCACTGAAAAGAATTTCGACCCATCCACCCTGCATTCTCCCCTCAGGTACTTGTAAATGTTTATAAGATCCCTTCTCTAGAATCTCATCTTCTCTGGGCTAAACAGGCCAAACTGAAACAGTCTCTCCTTGTACGAGACATGCTCCATTCCCTTAATTATCTTTGTTGCTCTCCGCTGGACCCTCTCCAGAGGCTCCACATCCCTCTTATACTGGGGAGCCCAGAACTGCACACAATACTCCAGGTGTGACCTCACCAGAGCTGAGTAGAGGGGAAGGATCCCCTCCTCCCATCTGTTGGCAACACTCCTGCTGATCTCATTGGCCTTCTTGCCATGAGAGCACACAGTTGGCCCATGATTTACTTCTTGTCAGCCAGAACTCCCACATCCCTCTCTCTCCAGGAGAGAGAGGGAGCTGCACTCCAGGAGGTCAACCCACAATCTGTATTAATGCCTGGGGTTATTTCTCCCCAGGTGCAGGACAGGTCCCAGGTGCACTTGTCCTTGTGAATTCCGTGAGGTTCCTCTCCACCCAATTCTCCAGCCTGTTCAGGTCCTTCTGAAAGGTAGCATAGCCCTCCAGAGCGGCAGCCATTCCACCCATTTTAGTATCGGACACAAATTTGTTCAGGACCCAGACTTGACCCCATTTGCAACCACCCTCTGAGTTCTGCCATCCAACCAGTTCTCAATCCACCTCAATATCCATTCATCTAACCCATACATCCAGAGGTTTCTTATAAGGATGTTATGGGAGACAGTGTCAAAAGCCTTGCTGAAGTCAAGGTAGACAACATCCACACTCTCACCTCATCCAACCAGCCAGTCCTCCCATCATAGAAGGCGATCAGGTTCGGCAAACATGACTTCCCCTTGGTGAATCCATACCGACTACTCCTGATCAACTTCTTTGCCTTTGTATGCCGGAGATGGTTTATAGGATAAGCTGCTCCATCACCCTACCAGGCTGACCGGCCTGTAGTTTCCCAGCTCCTCTCTCTTGCCCTTTTTGAAGACTGCAGTGACACAGTGATGTTGGCTTTCTTCCCGTTCTCCATGACCTCTTGGAGATGATAGATGGAGGCTGAGCAATAACGCCTGCCAGTTCCCTCACCATTCTTAGATGCATCCCATCTGGGCCCATGTACTTATGGGTGTCCAGTTTGCCTAAATAATCCCTAATCTAATCCTCCTCGACTAGTGGAAGGTCTTCTTCTCTCCTGTTTATCTCTCTTTTACCCGGACTCTGTAGTTCTTGGGAGGCTAGCCTTAGCAGTAAAAACAAAGGAGGAATTTAGTAACTTTGCCTTCTCTGCTTCCTCCATCACCAAAGCACCCTCCCCATTCAGCAGCAGATTAATATTTTCCCTAATCTTTCTCTTGCTGCTGATATATTTACAAAAGCCCTTCCTGTTGTTTCTGACATCCCTTGCTAACTCTAATTCCAGGAGCGTCTTGGCCTTCCCTGTTCCCTCCCTCCATTCCCTGAGAATGTATCTATATTATTCCCATGAGCTCTGACCCTTCTTCCACAAGATGTATGCTCTGTTTTTCTCCTTAACTTTACCCAACAGCTCCTTACCCATCCATGCATATCTCTTGACCCCCTTACTCAACTTATTTCTTGTGGGAATGCACCAATCCTGAATTTGGAGAAAGTGGTGCTTGAATACTAGTCAGCTCTCCTGGACCCCTTTTCCTTTCAGGATCCTAACCCTTGAGACTGCTCCCTGAAAAGGTCAAAGTTGACTCTCTTGAAGCCCAGGGCTGAAGCCCAGACTTCTGATTGCCTGACTAATCAAACATCAGGAAGAGCAGAGTTCAATTAGTCCCAATTATTTGAGTCCTCTCCTGATGCGATGTCCTTGCCTGAGAGGCCTGTTAACACTCATCACCCAGAAAGCTGCTGCAGCAGTACACTCTTCTAGATGAGGTGTCTGCAGGAAACTCAGCGTTCAAACTCTTAAAACAGAACAGCATGAAAATAATGCAGAACAACGAGAAAGTACATTATTAAGTATTAAAAACCTCTTTCCAGATGTACTATCTTATTCTTCTTAACAGAGATTTTTTTACATTTATTCTGCTGCTAGAAAAAGATTAAGTTCAGAAGAATAGTCATTCTCACTCTGCTCTGCTTGAGAGAGTCTGTTCTGCCTCTGAAAAATGCTATGACTTAAGTGGTCTCAGTATCTCTGCAAAAAAGAAGTGTTGCTACTTTAATTACATTGTGTTTATGTTCAGCTTGAATTCAGGATGAAACTTGCATAAAATTAATCCATAATTATTTCTCTTCTTTTTTTTTTTTTTTTTTCTCGGTGCTGATAAAAATAACAAAGGGTTTTAAAATGAAAAAAAAAATCTACATGCAGAGAGAACACTTTATACATTTTGTCAGTATGAGAAAATAACACCAGAATACTGGTTACCAATGATTTTATTTTTTTCTCCCATTCTCAAAAAGCAGACAGCTTCAGGACCTTTCAATACAATAAGTGCTTATAATCTTCAATTAAAATAACCCCTGGTTTTCAGGATATTTATAGAGAAGATTTTTGTACTAAAAATGCAGACCAAAAAAAGAATTTTATTAAACTTTTTGTTCCTTATTGTAGTCTTATCCCTTGTCAATAGCCTATCAATTCTTTAGTTGTATCCAATCATTTTAATAATTTAGAAAGCAAGTATTACATAAGATGTTGGATTAAAAGAGTAAGAGCAAGGACTAACTTCTTTGATTTTTTAATTTATAATGTAATTTTTAAATAGGAGTAGCTAATCTCTCAAAGTCCTCTCATTCAAAGATATTTTGTAGTCAAGAAAATTGTGGTAGAAAATGGAATATAGTACTTTATTTATTTATTTATTTATTAACTGCAGTGAAAATATGATTTCTGTATGTTGGGTTTACTTTTTCTCAGAAAATTTGAAATCTTAACTTTACACCAGAAGCATAGATAGAGAAGACTCCCTGTTCCGACGGGAGTTGGCAAGCCTTGTTCGCTAGCTGGACTAACCTGGGGTTCTACTTGCCCCAGGGCCATAGAGCACAGACACCAATATGAGGATGCAGCAAAATGGCTTTTATTGTGTCGTTCAATTTGTATACATACTCCTACTATGGTGGGAAGACTCACCTACTGCCCAATTAGTCGGCATGGGGTTATCAGTAAGGTAATTAATTATGCCCCTAGCTTCCCGTGACATCGTGAGATCTTCCGAATGTCATTCCCTATGCTCTATGCCCTATGCTACACTACATCATCTACTTCAGCTAAGCTCTCTACCTTATTAAGCACTAAAAAGCATGATAAGTTCCCACATTTCCCCCTCCCCAATGCTAATGCTTTACCTTTAATCTAAAATTAAAGCTTATCCGTTGAGCGGACTCCCTTGCCCTTATATGTAGACCCAACATTTCGGTGTATCAAGGGTCTGGAGAGCATATTCGCTTTGTTATGTACTGGATTTTCATGTACTGTTAACTATAGGCAGTAGATATACCATTCCCAATGTTAGTAGAACTGCAATTTGATGTAACATGTTGTTAAGGATCCCAGTCGCTTTTGGTGACCAACCAAAAAGGGTATCCTACCAAAGGTGTTCCCCATCTTTCTATACTCCTGCTAAAATACAAAGTATTTTGTCTGTATCGTGATGAACGGTGATTAAGGTTCTTTGTCCATTGTCTCGGAAGCTTTGCATTATTTGATGTATATCACTGTGCTTTAATACTTTCCTTACTATGATGGGGTTCATTACGATAGGAGCAGGTAAAAAATTTTTGATAAAGTGTATAATTAGATCGTAATAACTGATGAGAGGTTATAGAAGCTGAGTAAGTAAAGTCATATCCCATAATTTCAGTAAAGTTACAAATACAAGTATTCAAGCAATTTTTTACCTTTGCAGACATACTGTCTAGAAATACAACACTATACAGAGTTCTCATGCAAACGTATCTGTTTTCCAGATACACTAATACAGGTCCAGAAACTTCATTAGAGCATATTTCAAAGCAGCAGATGTTTTGTTGTGTATCCAGGCAAAACGTAGGTCTGTTATCTCAGGCCTTTTCAGCAAGGCCTTTTCAGATTCTCAATGGTGTTTTTTTTTGTTTGTTTGTTTGTTTTTTTCACAATTCTTAACCAACAAAATATAATTCTACTCAATTACCATAGTTATCAGAATCATTAAGCCTTATTTGAACAAACCTAAGAACCATCATGTTAAGCCCAAGCCTTTTAGCCATTTATCAATCTCCGATTTCACACTCAAATTTCCCCTAAAAGTCTTCATACCCATGGTCCTACATTTAAAGCAAAAATCAATAGCAGCGTGATTCTGTAGTGCAGTATGCCTTATGCTATCTGTATCTCTATTTATCTTATATCTGTATCTATATATTATATTTGTATACCCATATACCTATGTACCTATATACCTTTATATCCATATACCCACATATCTATACATCTGTCTTATAACAGTATCTATATACCTATATGCCTATATACCTATATATCTATATACCTATATACTTATATACCTATATCTTATAACTGTATCAATATACCTATATGCTTGTATACCTTTATATCTACATACCTATATATCTATATCTCAATTATAACATCAGAAGTTAAATTTAACTATTTAGATATTCAGCAAGCAAGCTTGACTACATCCCTAGCATTTTTCTGGCTGCTACTCTGGGTACAAGCAATACATCCCTTGTGTTTGTCTGGCTACTACTCCGGTTACAAGCAATAAACGTAAAACTCTTATTGGCACATCTTAGAAGCTTGATTTATCGTTACAGGTAGACTTCTCAACACATTGTTGTTGCATTTTTTTTTTTTTTTTCTCAATGGCTTTCATAGCCTAGGAGCTTCTTCTCTGTATCCAATGGGTCTTCCCACTGACATCTCTGAAAAATATAACACTGATATCGTATCAATTAGTAACAGTTGTATAGACTGGGCTAGCTAGCCCGACTTTTCTCTTGGTCGAGAGGCGATCGACAGGCTCCAAGTTTGCAGGCATCCCCGCAGAGACAATGTCAGTCTCAGCTGGAGTCTCTCCTCGTTTTAGAGCTGTAATTATTTTATATCTGGAGTATCCTGACATGTAGGGCCATGTAAGAGACTAGTGTGGATTGTGTTTATGTAAAAGACTATTATGGACTGTGTTCTGTCTCGACATTGTTGTTGCCATAGTTTGCAAATTCCTAGTCTCCTGTCTCCAGGAAGATTGAGATATGAACTCCAGGTATCTTATCTTCATACAGTGATCAACATCTTGGCCTTGGCATCTTGTGCAAAGAATGAGATACCAGCTTAAGGTTTGTTATCTCTGCACAATTTACGATTTCATGGATTAGCCCAAGACCCCAACAATGCTCAGCAGAGCCTGACAAGGAGCACTGGCAGTTGAGTAGGGGAAGGGGGAAGAGGAGCACCAAAGCAAAAAAAAACATCAAGAAAGTGGGCAGATTCTTCAAGAACTGGGACAATAAAAGGACTACATTTTCCCGCACCAAAAGAGATATGCACAAAAAGAGAAGCTTCTTGTCCTTCTTCTCAACTCTCTTCCAGGAAAACCAACACCGGCACCAAGGCAGAGACGACGAAATGTAACTCAACTGGTGGTGGAGGTAACTAATCTTGTTGCATCTCTCCTGCTTGCTTGCTAATCCTTCTTCTTTTTGTTTTTCTTTTCTTCTCCTTCTTCCCTCTGTCCTATCACTATTATGAAAATAGAACTTATAAGGCTGTAGGGCATTTTACCACGTTTGTGTCTTAATCTCGCTCTTGGGATCATATCGCAACCTTCCCTGACAGTGGATCGGGACAGGCTAGTACATGTCAGGAGGCGCTCTTTGTCTTATTACTGGCATGTCCCATCATGTAGGGCCAGTACGTGACGGGAGGTGCACCTTTATTGTCATACATCTTCCCTGGCAGTCGCAACCACCAGTACTGATATCTGGTCTCACATCGGTTAACTCATAGGAAGGGTAGATTATCTTGTTTGAAGGTCAGGTCGCAAGCATTGCGAAGGAACCCACTGGATACTATTTCCCATTTGCCTCCCAAGGCATCGTCCCTGGGAAGCAAACTTTGACCGGAGTGCCCATTTCCGGCGTGCGTGACTCCCAATGCCGCTCTACTGGGGCTCTCTCTCGATTCCTACGCACAAACTGATTGAGTGAAAAAAAAAGTACACGCTTAAGAATTATTGCTTGATGGCTAACAGAGATTCCGTCTGGAAAGCCTTCCCCCTTCCCAAGGACCTTTAAAGGCAAGTTGAGATTCTATGAAAATTGAAAACAAATCCAACCAATAAAGCTGCTTCTGCAGCAGTGCAGTGTGTTGAAGACTTGGAGAAGAATCTTAAGAAGTTCCATTCGCCCTCAGTACATAAAAACTCACCTCTTGCACCAAATGATAAAGTCCTCTGCAGTACCCTACCTCTCCCTGTAAAAATCTTATCTGAAAGAGTGACTCTGTATGCGTGGACAGATGGCAGACCTATGCCAGTGGATGCGAAAACATTTTGGAACCTGCATAGTCGAGTTAAGTCTTTTTTTGCACCAATTTCCAAACAAAAATAGAATCAGTCACAAAATTGATATGCTGGATAGTCCTCATTTGCAGGGCGAGTGCCACTGCCTTTGCTTCAAGGTATTATACACTTCTTGCTGACGGGGCTCGGCAAGCCTCGTTCGCTAGCTGGACTGACCTGGGGTTCTACTGGCCCCAGGGACATAGAGCACAGACACCAATATGAGGATGCAGCAAAATGGCTTTTATTGTGTCGTTCAATTTGTATACATACTCCTACTATGGTGGGAAGACTCACCTACTGCCCAATTAGTCGGCATGGGGTTATCAGTAAGGTAATTAATTATGCCCCTAGCTTCCCGTGACATCGTGAGATCTCCCGAATGTCATTCCCTATGCTCTATGCCCTATGCTACACTATATCATCTACTTCAGCTAAGCTCTCTACCTTATTAAGCGCTAAAAAGCATGATAAGTTCCCACAACTCCCTTTGCCCTGCTTCCATACAGAACAAGTACTGCCTCCTTCAGTCTCTGCAGGGTCTATGAATCCCAAGTCTCCAAGCTTGATACATCAGTACAGTACATCAGTAAGCTTGAGATTTGATCTATCACTTAACTGGTACACACTGGATAGTTGTCTTTTTCCTCAGTTAGAAATCTTAAATTTATTACAGGATCTTAGGGTTCAATTAACATATATAGAACTTTTTCACTTTTTAGAAATGTCACTTTGTCACTTGAACAATATTATTATAATATTATCTGAACACTACAAGGCTTTCAAGTAATTTAAAGTAAAAGGATAACCAATCAATCGAGTAATCAAAAAAAAAAAAAGTCATCCATCAATCTCTTTCTCGAGCATGAAGTAGGAATTTTGTCTTATCTTCATTATTTAGTACCAATAAGGAAAAATCTTGGCCAAGGCCAAGCTCTGTTTTTCAGCTTATTTATAATTTCTCAATATTAGTGAAATAGACAACAGGACCTCCTAGTTTAAATTTTAATTAAAAGACCTCAGGACATTTCAAAATTGAGTTTTTATTGTAGTATCTATAGCAGTGATGTTATACGCAAGAAAAATATTATTTTTTGAATGGTTAGAAAATATTTCTGCGGTGGATCGAGAACTGGCTGTATGGCAGAGCTCAGAGGGTGGTCATAAATGGCGCCGAGTACAGTTGCAGGCCTGTGGCCAGTGGTGTCCCACAGGGGTCAGCGCTGGGCCCGGTGCTATTTAATTTGTTCATGAACAACCTGGATGAGGGCACTGAGTGCACCCTGAGTAAGTTTGCAGATGACACCAAGCTGGGTGGAGTGGCCGATACTCCGGAGGGCTGTGCTGCCATCCAGAGGGACCTGGACAGGCTGGAGAGTTGGGCAGTGAGGAAATTCATGAGGTTCAATAAGGACAAGTGTAGGGTCCTGCACCTGGGGAGGAATAACCCCAGGCACCAGTACCGATTAGGG
>JAUBOD010000752.1:1346473-1366870 GCA_032353885.1 Nothura maculosa | reverse complement strand
GCTGGAGCGGGAAGGTTGGACCAGATGATCTCTAGAGGTCCCTTCCAACCTTAAAGATTCTGTGATTCTGTGAAAACAGATATATACTCAAAATTATTGTTTCATTAACATCTGGCACTTTCTTCATAATCTTTTCTCACTGGTTTGCCTTCTTGACCGTTGTCCTCTGAACCAGAATGTGTACTATTTGAAGGCAGAATTCAGAATATGAGAGCTATTTATAGAATAGACTGTTACATGTATAAAGACATCTCCAACAGTGTGTGTATTTTTTAAAAAGTGGAAAAAAATAGAATTTTGTCTCATACATTTTTTAAATTATGTTTTAATATATTTAATATGTTTAATATGTTTGAATATTACTGAATATGTTACTATATTTTGGTAGTTTTATTTATTCTCACTCACACGATAGTTTTCATCACTTAAATGAAAAAATGATGAACGTACTCCAGAGATTCTGCTCTTGAAGAGTTACTGAGATTTCTCCTTGTATACAATGGAGCTTAGAAGGCATGGCAGTTGTTTCATGTAGCCTCATCAATTGTCTAGACTGGAAGATTATTTCAATACTTCTGCAAAAAAAAAGTCTTATAAGAACACCTGCTTTATAATTTTCTTCATTTTCCTCATGAACATTTGTTGCATTTCCACCTTCCTTTCCAGTTCATTCATTTGATCAACCTACATTTGAAGAACGGTTGTGGTGCTAAATGGAATGGTACCAAAGAAATCACTTTTTAAAATTATGTCCTGGTGAACTTGCAGCATGCAGCTGATTACTAGCACATTTATGCCCTGGAAATACAAATTCCGTTGAAAATCTTCCTGTAGTTCTTCATCTGTGTTCTGCAGTCAGGCTCAGAACTACTACTGCTAATAACAATAACCTTAAATCAGCTTTATCTTTTTGTCTAACATTTATAATATAAAAAACAGATATTAGGCTGTTCTCTAACCACATCATTCTCTGTCAGATGAAGTAGGACAAAAAGGAAAGCTAATTAAAATAATTAGAAAAGTTTCAGTAAGAGATTTGTATTAAATATCACAGAAAATCCCGGTCTGCAGGAGGACATTGATATGTTAATTACCTTGTACTTCCAGTAAAGGAAAATGTTAAATAAGATCTCCATAGACTTTATAAGCAGAAAGCTTGAATAACGTTTATCTTTAATCTAAGAAATCTCTTCATGAAAAAAATCTGTGGGCATTATAGCCAATTTTGTAGTAATCTATTCCTATTTTCTACAAAAGTAAGTAAAATTATTATAAATTTTAATATTCATTATAAAAAAAATTTTTTTTACAAAGTATGCAGGAGAGTTCTTGGCTGAAACTAAGAGGTAAGTACTTACAAATAATTTAGACATGAGTCTGGAAATGTCACATTTTTGCATGTTTAATTTAAGATACAAATCAAGATCTGGCAGCTGCTTTCTGATCCATCACTTCCAACTGATCCAGAACACAAGGTATTTGTGAATTGTTTTAGCTGAGTGAAACTCATAACAAAGCCATACTTTAAACCAAAATCTTCTTCCCTTCATGTAAAAATTTGATTAGTAATGTTTTATTTCTGCAACTTCAGCAGAGGACAGTGTCAATGAAAATGCCTTTATTTCCTTTCCCAGTCAGGAAATAGAACTTTAAAATTCTCTCAGCTTTCCCTTATTTATTTCATGTCTTTTCCTTTTTTAAGGTTCCATTTTAGCTTTGCCATCTGGATTTTTTGTAAATATGCAGATCTTAATGAAACAATAGCCAGTATAATGTCTATGAACATTACAGTTTAAAAATTTTGAATTGTTTTAGTTTATAAGATTCTAAGCTATGTTTGAAGAATGTCATGTGCTCATGCATGATGGCTCTGGAGCAGAAGGAAGCTACAAGCTAAGTAACATTGCCAACCCCTGTCTTCCATCTAAGCTCTCTCTAGATGTTAAAAAACAAAAGGGCTGATTATCCCAAATCCATATCAGCATATCAGTATGTATTTATGATTTTATTACAGAATGTGGTCTGCATCTTTTATTGAATATGCCAACACAAATGGAGCCTCTGACAACAAGACCCTGGGATATTTTGCTGTTTATGATCATTTTACTGTAGCAGCAACTGCTACATGAAAATCATGAAAACCAGAACCCATGTACTCATGGACAAGCTTTACAGATGCTGCTGCTTTCACACTATGACAAGATTGTTCTAAGAAAACACATAATATGCATCTGAATAGCTATTCTGACTCAGGAGAACAAGTAGATACAAAAGAAAAATTTGTTTATCACAGGTTTACCTGTATTATTTCTATAAAAATAGCAGTAATTGGATATTTTACTTTATAAATGTTAATATCAATGTCACTGACTGATAATAAATATTTGATTATATTGCTAACACTTTTTAGTAGACTAAAATATATTCTTGGTTCTATTAGATGTATTTCTTTAACCTGGTCAAATGACATGTGATCTGAAGCCTCCAGCCTTGAAGTTTGGTTTCAATTTGGGCTGTAGAAATGGCCATCAAAACATCTATGCCATATACATGTTACATCTACTATCCAAATTACATTTTCACCATGTTGCCGAACGGAGATCAGCAAGTCTCGTTTGCTAGCGGGACTGACCGGGGGTTGTCCTCACCCCAGGGCCATAGACCACAGACACCAGTATAGGGATGCAGCAAATGGCCTTTATTGCATCGTTCGATTTGTATATATACTCCTAGTACAATGGGGAGACTCACCTACTGTCCAATTAGTTGGCATGGGGTTATCAGTAAGGTAATTAATTATGCCCCTAGCTTCCCGTGACATTGTGAGATCTTCAGCTCTCACGATGCTCTATGCCCTGTGCTACACTACATCATCTACTTCAGCTAAGCTCTCTACCTTATTAAGTCCTAAAAAGCATGATAAGTTCCCACATTTCTCCCTCCCCCATGCTAATGCTTTACTCTTTGATCTAAAATTAAAGCTTATCCAATGAGCAGACTCTCAGATATTAATGCGATAGAAAAACACTAGAAAAGAAAGTTAAACACACCTAGATATCTGGAAGTCCACCTCTTTCCAAAGCTCAGTATCAAGTTGCAGAATCGTCACCACTGGGCAATCCAGAATTCCTCCAGAGGAGGAAGACCCTTTGGAAGTGTAAGAGTGATATAATTTCAGGGCATAGTATGTAACAGCAGATCTCCAGGGCTGGGGGCTAGGAGCTGGTGTCCACTCCTGAGAACAGAACAGGTTCTGTGGTGGTGATGGAGTTCAGCTGAGAGATCTCATTGCCAGGTCTGTGGGGACAAGGCCAGTCTGTGGTCAAGGCTTTGACAGATGTGTTTACAGAAAATAAAGATTGAGTGTGGCATAAAATCTCAAAGTCAAATGAAAAATAAGCAAATTTGTCATAAAAATCACAATATGTTAAATATGTGTGTCTTGGGCAACTACACAAAGACTCGTATGTTTGTGTCCTCACACCAAATGTGAAGATATTGAATATTGACTAGTAAAAAACTCTCATTGGTATTATATGAGTTATATGTATATAAATTAGAGACAGAAATACTAAAATATCCAAAAAGGACCTTACTTGTTAAAAATTGATATAAGAAAAACAAACTCAGTTAATGAAGAAAGTTCTTAAAGAATACTTCATTATTTATTTTATTTTATTTTATTTTGAATTTCAATTAGCTGACCAGGTCTTTAAAGCTCTTAAAACAAATTGGTGTTAATAGAACTTCAAACCGACAGGCAGACAACATGGAATGTCTTTGGGGAAGAAAAAGCGAAGGATGTATCAAAAATAGTATCACCATAGTGAGTGATTCACGGAATAGTAGAGTTGCCAAGTTTGCAACTAAAGATAATTACATGTAGGTTTGTGTATTTGGCTATGAACTCATTAAAATTGACTCAATTCCCAACTCTACAGTAGCAGTTATCACCCTTAGCTATGCTACCATACGATTACACTAATCTCTTTGAGGAACTCAGAAGTCTCAACAGATAGCACACTTCCTCTGCAAAATAGTACACTTATTTGCAAACCATGTTTTTTATCTTCCAGAAGAACTTCTTTAAACATAAGGCCATAGGATAGACTGAAATGGAAACTGCAAAGAAGGAAAGAAGGTCTCATCCCTTTCTTCTTAAGCTCCACAACTAATTCATGGATTCAGAAAGTAAGGTAGCATGACTTATTTGAGGAGAGGCTTGACCCCTACCTCAGAACTCTTTCTGAAATTTGTCCTATGCATCTTACATATAAAAGGTAAAAAAGGTCTCAAGATTTATTGTATGAGAACCTAGTACTGTCATGATATGTCAGGTTCACTTAGTGAGTGACTATTGAACTGGGTTATCAGGTGCAGCTGTCACCAGCTCCCAGAGCTTAACTGGCTTAGATAGGCATTGAATTTCAAGTGGAAAGTGATTGTCCATGACTGTTGAGACTTTTAGGTCATTGAAAGATGCCTTTAGGATTCTGCAATATTCTGTACTAAGAGACAGAAATTCTCTTCTTTACAGTAGTGATAGCAGTAATATTTTCTCAATGTACTGATACAGTATCTAGCATGGACATGACCTTTATAAACTAATCTGTGGTCCTTCGAAACGTACCCAATATGACCATAATAGATGATTGGAACACCAATAATGCTTCTTCATTTTGGTCAGGATTTTTTAAAAAATTTATTTATTTATGATTATCGCATTCAAAAACTGGTTTATTAACACACTTTCTTCTTGCTCTTTTACGAACACTGTATAACAGCAGGATACCAATTGAAAAGTGGTTATGATTAGTAATTATTCTGCAATTTTAATCTTAGTGAAGAGAGACACACTGTGGTGTAAAAAAGACACAGACTTTATGGTTTCCACAATTATATTAATGTGTATTCTGCGGAAAAATTAGCAATCTTAAATTGCTTCATGTTAGAGGAGTTTGGTGCTAGAGTGATATGGTCATGCAACTGATTACTGCTGCACAAGTTCTGGAAATAATTGAAATAAAACTTATCTCTTGGCACATAATTCTAATTGTAAAACATTATATAATAATTCCTCTATAGGACTGAAATTAGTTTCCTCTAAGAGGTTTTATTTTCCTTTTTAAGGAACCTGTATGAAAGAGTTAATGATATAGCACAGTGGTCAATTTTTTATAAATATAAAATCTACCATATCCATTACCTTGTAATCCAAGCATATATAGATACATATACATTCATAAAAATATTCCTTCCTATAATATCTTAAAGCTTCCCTCATAAATAAACTAGTTAAATACAGTAACATGACACTTCTAAAGATTGTCACAGTTCTTCTGTAGAGACAATTGATATGTGGTTCAGTCAGGCAGGCCATGGTCCAGATATGTGGTGCCTTGAACAAGACAAGTTTTGGGAATCTGTCTTCACATTGAATGAGGAAAGGTTCCTCAAGAACTTGCAAGACTGAAAGGAGATCAGGATTATGATTGTGCTTCAAGGAACTAAAAAAAGAAAGAAGCATTTAGAATTTATTAAGGAAAATCAGCATTTAGAGCCTCAAATCTTGTCTAGAAAGTCAAGAGACTGATCTTGAAGATCTCTATCTCATAAAAAGAATCTTTATTTGAGCAAGATCTTCACTTGAATTGCTTCCTCAGTCAAAGACAGGCTGATTTTTGTCTAAATGTTGCCAGATTAATACTAGATAACTCTGCTACAAAACTCTAGATGGTGCTCTATGTGGCAGATGAAATATTGGAAGGTTCATTATTCTTGACTAATCTGCCCAGCTGTAGAGAAAACTGGGACAATTTCAACCAATGTGCACACATAATGTGACTAAATTATTGTGTGGATAGATAGGTCTTGGGAGAAAATATTTCCCATTAATTCTACTGTTAGTCTTTTAGAAATTATATGTACATGAGTTAAATTTCAAAGTCAGTGAGTTGCCCCAAATAAAGCAGTGAAAGCAAAATCTTTGGGGAGAAGTACATCCATGTGATAACCATCACGTCATATGGGCTATTAGAACATTCAAGAACATTATGTTTATTAATCAGTAAATGTATTTATTTATGCATTGAATAGACTTGAACTGCACACTGTAAATATGCCAGCAATACTTACTTTCTAGAGAATAGTTTGCTTTTAACGTCTGCTCTTCATGGCCATTGCATGACTTCAGCAAATATGTGTTTCATAAATTCAGCAAACCAATACTGTCAAGTGATTTTGAAAATAGCAGTTTTAGACTCTCTAACTTTAACTGCTTTCTACTTTCAGTGAGATTGCAGGAGTCTCTGTGGTCATTTTCATTAACAAATATATCTCTTCATTTTTGATGATAATCTGGCTTCTCTCCCATAACAAAGGGAATCAGAATAATGAAATGGTCAATCCTTTGTGAATGAAGATTAGTGGCAGATGAAGTTGGCAACCCACAGTGCTTAAATGCATATTTCACCAGTACTCTAAATGAAAGCAGATGGCAGCTTCCCAGAGGCTGTGCACATTCCCTGGGGGAGAGAAGAAAAGTTACAATATTCCATCATTCCACTGGAGCAGATAATTAGGCAATTAGATCTATTAAAACTGACGAAAGTATAGACAAACCTCCCTAGGCTTCAGTCTGGCAGTACTTGCAATAACCAATACAGAAAATCTCAGGGAACACCTGGTATATGGATTTGAGGACTGACTGACTTACTGTAATTCATGTGATGTGCATAGACATCTTATATATGGTAGGATACATTTTACACAAACACATAGACATGTGCAAGGACACACATACAAACACTCATGTACACGTATGTGGTATTGACTATGAAAATTTACCTGTCTTTTCAGACAACATTGGCAGTTTTGTCTAAAAGCTTAAGGCAAAACTAATTTATTCTCTAATTTCTCCCTGTGGACTTCATTCCACACAGATCCTTTTCAGATTTCTGGATGCTAAAATGCAAGGCCCAGAAAGTGTTCTATCCCTCATGGCTATTAATTATTTTCTCCAATGCATCTTGAAGAGATGTCTCAATGGTACTAGAGAAGAGCGGACAACATTTTGAGGGATATATTTTCTTAAAAATGGTAAAGGAATTGATCCTCAGTGCAAGCTGCATGTGCATCTCGCTCAGCACCAACTGGATGAGATCATGAGACTGTGTTAGAACTTAAGTCATGGTGTGAACTATTGGTTGAGAGAGTCTTTCAAAGTGTTATAAGTCACAGACTGTCACAGAAACTTTCTTAAAAGCAAGTGAAAAGAAACAAATTTTAGGAAATAATAGAATCCTTGTCTGCAGTATGCTACAGTGGGAATGATTCTACAAATAAAATCGGATATATGAGACATTTTGCCAGCAAATTTAACTTTTCAAATGATTTTGAATTTGTAAATTGAGATGATGGTCAAATTCACTCATTTGTCTTTGTTAAGTGCCTAAAACTTACCTCAAGTAAACTTAAAACGATAAAAAAAATTACCTCATATAGTTGGGTTTCCAAAAAGATAGCTGGGGGAACCAAAATAAAATATATATAAATTTAGACTTCATGATCCCTTCTGACATTAAACTCAATGAATCTATGGCTTGTTCCTTAAATATTTCTCCCTTCTTCCTAAGTAACATGAATTTACCTTTGGAAAAGACAAAAATGGTGTGAAAAAGTTGTATTAACACCAAATAACTATTACAGCATTATTTTGAAATATAATTAAAACAAGTAGTTTTCTAAACTGGTACTAAGCAAAGTTGTGTAGTATATGGAGAGCAATAAAGGCAACTCAATACCATCAGGATGAAAGTATATTTGTGACAGTGTAAGAGAGGTAATGATTTTGAAGTAAATTAATCAATAAAAAAATTCAAGCACGTAAAATAATGAAATTATTTTAATCTGAATGTAATCTGAAGGATGCAATTATGATTTTCATCAGTTTATTAGTTTAAAGTTTTACAGTAATGTGAGCAGTTTAAGAATATAATACACTGAAGATTATTATACTAGGTGTTAAAATATTCTTTGAATTAAGAAAAAGGTAATTTATATTTTTTATTACTACTCATTTGCAAAAGTTACATAAACTATATATTTATTATTTAAATAAATTAATTCATTTCATTTGTAGAAGCTATTTCTATTATGTGAGACCTGGATTCAGAGTATTGAATTCTCTATTGTTATTGGGAATATTTTTTTCTTGGATGTTTTTAGTCAATTCACAGAATTACAGGACTGGACGGGAAGTCAGAAACTTGGGAAGACATCATGCTCACTGTCAGGTGCAAAAAATTTTAAGTTAGTTTTTGGCAGATGGTCTTCACAACATGGTGGACTGGTGATGGTGGAGACTCCACAGCTTTTCCAGTCAAGAGCAATGGTGTACTTTTCTTATGACCAAGTGTTTCATTTCTTAATTGAATTTCATTGCTACAATTATTTTTAATCCCATATATGTATACATAGAAAACATGTTAATTGCATATAGTATATCTGATTTTTCCCCAGGATTTTCCCAAAAACTGTTTTTAACCCCAGTAAATCTATATTAATTGATAACTTCTTTTCTGACTTTGTAAAGATAGAGACCATGTAGCTCATTTCAATTTTCTAATATCTCACCAACATTCCCTGACTTTTCAACAGATAATGGTTTTGACTTTGAGGGTTAATTAACCATGGTCTAAGTATTCTTATATGAAAATAGATCATAAATACTTAATGTGCAAATTTATCTGAGTGCTTTCTAAATTAATTTGTTTGTTTGCCTTGTTTGTATCAAGAGTCCCTTTCCTATCATGTTTCTCATGACAGTTTTATTCTTCAGGCTTGCTTAGCCTTCCTAAAACAAAGCATATAGTTACAGAATGCTGATGAATGAATGTTTCTTACCTCTCCGCATCTTTTGCCACATGCTCAAGGTCTCCCTGCTTAAGCAGGGAGTTTGGACTGGATGGTCCCTAGAGGTCCCTTGCAAACTCAACCATTTTTTGATTCTATCATCACACACACACACACACACACATATATATATATGTACACATACACACACATAATTTCACATAATTTTTGCCCTTTTTCCTCATTATTCTAATATTCTAAAATTTCAGTACATGCTCATTTGCATTTTCACATCTCAGAATTTGAGTTGCATAAACAGGTATAATGTCATTCTGTGCCTACTTATGAAGATGAAAAGCTTAGAAAGAGCTCTGGCCAATTTTAGATTATTTTCCTAAAGTCTACTTAGTGTTAAATACTCTGAGTGTGAAAAAATATGAATAACATATTTTCATGCACATTAGAAATAAAACATAATCTGATTTCAAGCAGCTAAAGTATGAAAATTCAGACATACGAGGACATACTGAGGTAATGCTTCAACTCATGATGAAAATCAAAAGTGTTTGGTGCAATTGCACTGTTGACATTAATGTATTTCATTGTTCAGAAGTCACTAGAAGTGTTAATTTAAATGGAAAAGTCAAAGAGACATGAGACCTTTTCCCCACTCTAATACAATTCTTTTGATTTTTAAGTTAAAACTAAAGTTCTTAAATCTATTTTAAAACAACAGTCTTAACTTAATGCTTTGTCCTCAAGGAGCTTTTGACATAAACATACAAGACATCATCTAGAGTTCTCAATGTATAATCTAAGATTAGACCTTTTTCATGCATCTTCAAAAACTGATTATTAAAGAAAATGAAGTGCTGCCATTCACAGGTGCTGATTCATGTGTGATATATTAAAATATTATTAATATCAATATGTAATGAAAATTTTCTGAATAAAGAAAAAAGCTAGGAAAAAAGCTCTTTCTCTCTCTCTCTTTAAAGAGGAAACATCAATTTCTTTTTCAGCTAATGCATATATGTAATTCCCCTTTTCCTAAAGATAAAATATATTATGTGAGTAAAGTCTGTGTCCTAATTCCTCATCTAGGTAGCTTAACAAACTGCTATAAGTAAAGGAAATGTCAAACAGAGTGTAAAAAACACTTTAAGTTCTATGAGACACCAAATTCAGAATATACATAAGATATAATAAAAGCTGTGTATTAACATATTCTACAAATTTCTCTGTAAGCAAATTTACAAGAGGTTACACTTTCATCCATACAACACAAAAATGCTTCCTTTCCCTCAGATAGTCACAGTACATGAATTGGTTTGATTATTATTGCCTGACCTTATTTTCTAGTTTTTGACATTTCATTCTGAGAATCTTCATCAGAGGTTTTTGCATTGAACCAGAATGTATTTACTACATATCTTAACATTTAGACTTGTGTTGTGTCCAAGAAATACATCAATTACTCATCTGCATATGCACAAATTTCCCTCAATCAAAAATTAATACATATTTTAGACATTGGGAAATATCAATACATGCATAAGGATATATGTGCATAACTGTTATGACTTTACAATTTTTACTTCTTTCTAAAGGTTTAAATGAGACCCTTAATAGCTGGAATATGAGAAATAAATCATGTGCAGCCTTAATTTCATCTAATTATTCTTTAATTCCTTAAATTATTCACATTTTTTTTTTACAATTATGTCCCTATGAGACTGTACAATTTATATCTTATACAGGACCTCTGCTTCATTCCATGCAGATATAGAATTTAATTTGATTATATGGAATATCTGTTATCTGGAAGACTATCTCCTATTGTTATGAACTTGAAAGACATATAGTTACAGTCAGAAGACTGAAGATTGTAGGAATATAAATTGTCTTTTATAGTTAGTTATCTGAATTGTATGCCAAGCTTGCATTTTCTGCACAGTTTGCACAAAATGCAATTTTAACAACTTAATATGTTTCTTAATTTTTTGTTTCTAATTTCCAGAATATCTATCCAAAGCAACACAGCCAAAATATCTGTTAAGTGCTGTAGTCATAGCTACTCCTGGTGAGCAGTCTACATATCTACCAAGTTAAATGGCATCAGGGAATATTGCCCAAGAGTCCTGTATTTGATTGTCTTTAAATTGGGAGTTTACAAGTTAGAATATGAACTTAAAACTCACAGTTCAGCTTTGACATTTCCCAAACAATTCTCATGTGTGTCTTAGAAATGGATATGGGCAAGACAGAGATCATTTCTAACAGGCAGTTTAAGCTATTCTTGTATATACAGCATGTAAGACGTTCATTTCTCCCTATATATAAACACATATATCTTTTCTTCTTTTTTAAATTTGAGAAAAATATTTTATGCTGAAAGACAAACCCCAATGTCCATGAAAGAAAAATGTAGAATATTTTCCCCTAAATCTTCAGATTATAAAATAAAGAATATTTTTATCTTAATCATTTTGTGCTCATTGGTTTGTAGTTTTCTAAACTTGGAGATTTTTAATTTAAAATCCTAAGCAATCTTGGGAGTGGAAACACTAAAATTTGATTCATCTGAATACATAGATACTACTGTGATGGCCAGAGACACCTGTTGTCCTTTGCTTGCTGAATATTTAAATCCTTAAATCATTATTTATTTTCTATTAAAATGTTCATTGTTTTTCTGTTGTTAAGAAGGTATAGAAGAAGGAGAGGGAATCCCTACTGAAAAGGTGCTAATATCTAATACACATTTTCTCAGTTTGTAGACTGGTATCATTCTTTAGCTACTAGGCTCTTAGACTGAAGACAGGAACTGATGAGAGCTCCTTCTGCTGTGATGTTCTGAAAACTGCAACATCTGAATATTGTTGTGTGTTAAATGAGCTCTGGGTACACTTATTTGGCTCATCTACAGAGGTTGTTTGGACTGAAGGCTATGGTCACACTCGAGGTTACATGAAAAGCAGTCGTCTTGGCAGAACCTTGAAAATAACGCATTCATCATTATCGAATCTTTTGAATGGGTGCAGTTGAAAAGACAGAAAGACTTAAAGACTATAATCCACATTGTCTGGGCTTTTAGTCACAATCAGGACAGAACTAACTCAACCAAGAGAGATTTTAGCACATAATTATTGTGAGATTTTCTTTCTTTTTTTTAATACAACTTAAACTGGACTCCCATAGCATTTCAGTTCACAAAGATTATGTTTGCAAAAGAACATTCACATCAACTGAAAATAAGATCTTATAATGGTATATTTCAATCTCACGTAATGTTGCAAACCCTACAATCATTGTGCATGTATCTATACATACTTTGATAATAAAATGTACATTTCTAAATGCTGACATAAAGCATATTGTACATATACATTGCAATAAAAACCTTATCATCTGAGCTACTATCATGCTGAAAGGAACTGTTTCTATAATAGATTTTGCATTTGGTTTTCAAATATGTTTTTCTAAAAAAATGAAATATAACTGTAGTACTTCCCCTTTTTTTCTAAGAAGTTGACAATCATAAAGGGAAGTTAAATCAGTTCATTAAAGAATGGAAATAAGAACATAAGTTATTTATGCTCTTGCAGTATATTTTTTAAGCTAAACTGCTTACAGCACTGTTTCAGATTTTACTGTACCAATAAATTATAATTTATTATTCACATTTTAGTACCCTGAGCCTTCCCCACAAGCATATATTAAGTACAGAAAGAAAGTACGAACTTTCCCCAGAAGCCTACAATCTAAATATGAATAAAGAGACAATAGATGAAGTAGAAAAAAAAAGGAAGGGAAGAAAGGCCTGTTTGAACACTCGTGTTTGAGTGTCAGCCTTCTGCTAGGTAATGCATGTAATAGAGTATCTTGAGGAGAATAAAATGAGTGAAACAATTACTTTTTTTGTGTGTGTGTAGTTTTGACATTACTCATCCAGAAAGACTCCTTAAAAAAGTGACTGCTGCCAAGGTCAGGTCCACTGCTATGTCTCCCAGGACTGCAGTAGTAAGCCCTCCAGAAGCTATGCAGCAGGCCACACTTGGAGTGTAGTTCTGGGCTCCTCAGTGAAAAAGGGGTGTGGAGCTTTTGGAGAGGGTCCAGTGTAGAGCGACAATGATTAAAAGATATACTTCCTGTTCTACATTTCCTTTCTTTTTAAAAATTCTTGGCATATCAAAACTAGAACTATGTCAGTTATCTTTTTTAAAATAGTCCCAATGCCATCCATTTTGGATAATAAGTGACTGAAGACACTTCTGGAGTTTGAGATGATATTTATAGCATTTAAATGAGGTTGGACAGATAATATAGTAATAAGTGGACCGTAAGAAGGCAGGTACTCAGACATAGAGTCATTTTTGTAACTATAAAATTAGGATAATAAGTAGTCACACATCAACTGCTTTGCAGTCTTTTATTCACAAAAAAAATCAAACAAACAAAACAAAAAACTCTTAATGCTTCCTAGTTAACCCTCTTAGCTAACAGTCAAAACCTTCAGTCTGGATTAAGAGATTATATGCATAAAGTTCAGCTAAATTCTACATCTGAAGCAGCTCACACATAACTAATCTATAAAATATGGTAGACTTTAAAAAAAGGAAAATTTTGAAGACCTTTGCTATTTTGGAAATAGTCTGGGAAATTTTTTAATTCTATTCAGTCATCAAAAAATGAAGAGTGATGAGTATTATTGCACAGTCTTCCTTCAAAATTATGATTGGAGTAGACCTTTTGAAACACTAGAACATCAGAGCAGATGCTATTAACATCCTCTAGCTTCAGATGTCTAGGTCTGAGCCAGGCACTACACTCCCTTTTTGCAGAGTGCAGAAAAAAAAGACATCTTGGTTTGTGATTCTTCTGATCTGTTTTAGATAACCTAGAAGACTTGTTCTTCATATCTGTTTCTATTGATTTGACATTTCAGGAGACTAATCTGGATATAGATATATGCAGTGAATTCCATTTTTAAATATTAATTGATTTTAATATCAAGGCACAAATATAAATCACACTAGAAATATCGGCATTCTATGCCAGTCTCAAGTCATCACATACTTTTATGCTATTCACTATTTCAATGCTACTTTTATGAAAATCACTATTTCAATGCTACTACTATTCTCAAAATGAGGTTTAGATGTCATTGTATGCATCATCAGTGATGTGTGCTGATGAACATTTTTCTATTCGTTATTCACTATTGAATAGTTAAAATCCAATCCAGTGACAAGCAATAAGAGAAACTAAAGACCTAAAAGAACCAAAAAGTTTAAAGGAATTAAATTTGAAATCTTTCCAAATATCATTGGGGTAAATTTTCTTCAGCATCATTAAAAAACATAAATATTTTTGTCTGGGTTTTATTATATTCAATTTGAAATTAGAAGGTTCTTTGATTTTTGTTCTTTTCATAGGTCCAGCAAGCTGAAAACACAGTCTCCACATAAGTCTTTTCCAGACTATTTTCTTCTGTCAGCTACAATAAAGATCTGAAAGCAAATTCAGGCAAGTTGATTGAACTAGGGTGTACAGTGCAGTTGGATCTGCGCTGAACTCATTTGGTCAGATCCAGCAGAGTGTATCAAGTTTGCTTCAATAAGCATATTTCTGCTGGTGAAACATCTATAGGACACATGGTATGGAGACCATATTAATAATTTTTCATATATGTGTAGCAACAGAACTTTTAAAAGTTGATCCACACGTGAAGGAATATTGACCTTTTTGGATTCTATTTTTCACTCAGTTGTTCTGTACTAGAAACCATCTCAAGGGCTCTCCACTGCTAGGAGAATATTAAAAACAGTAAATCAACAAATTCATAACAACACTTGGTTTTACATTTCCAGCTATTGCAATAGCGTGTGAGCAAAGTGTGCACAAAAGTACTCGTATACATATGCCAAGAGTATGCAAACAATTTACAACGTCTGTCTCTCTCTCTTTCTTCTCTCTGCATATTTGAATTAACTACCCTCCTTTACATTCAGAGTCTTAGCCCTGTTGGGGACTAAATTTGATGTCTTGAAAGTATTTTGACCATATGGATTTATGGTCAAATCTATCTACAGTAACTATAGTTTCCTAGATATGTTACAATTACCCAAACTTTTTGAATTCATTATTAACTAATTCATGTTTAAGAACCTTTTAGTTATTTTTAACAAAATCCTATCTGCATGAACAGAATCAATGGCTGCATTCATTCTGGTAACAAGATGTGTATTGGCTTCCAGAGTCCAACTATTGCCTGTTTTGACTTCTTTTCTCTCCAAAATGAGATGTCCATTTCCAAAGTGTGTACTGGTAACAGTCCCAATAATTGTCATCTATATCCCAACTGACTTTAGAAAATGTATGAACAAATATAAACGTCAGGACGTTTGATCTCCCATTGAGAATTATTCATCCTGCAAAACCTAAAAAATATAATTTTTCTATGATAATTAGATTATTGTAAAGATTTTCTCATCAATCAATAACAAAAGTATGACTAGCCACTCAAGCTCTACCTAAATGTAAAATAATAGAATATAAAGGGTAAACTAAGGGAGAACAAAGTTGGAGTGAAGGGTCCTGCACTTGGGGACGAATAATCCCGGACACCAGTACAGATTAGGGGTTGACCTGCTGCAGAGAGGCCCCACAGAGAGGGACCTGAGTGTCGTGGTGGATGACAAGATGACCATGAGGCAGCAGTGTCCCCTTGTGGCCTAAAAGGCCAACTGGATCCTGGGGTGCATTAAGAAGGTGATCGTCCCCCTATAAGTAGCACTGGTAAGGCCAGATCTGGGCTACTGTGTCCAGTTCTGGGCTCCCCAGTACAAGAGGGATGTGGAGCTGCTGGAGAGAGTCCAGCACAGGATTCTTTTATTCCTCCTATAGTAACTAGATCTTGACTAATAAAAGATGGATTTCATTCATATGAACAACAACAATCAAAATAATTATTAACAAGAAAATCTTTGCTTTTTAAATATAAAGTGTGCTTCATCTATGCCTGTAAGCAAGATCAGCAGTGTAATAACCTAAGAGCAGAGATCCATAAGCCTGTTTTATACTGGAATATAAGTTCTTGGAGATGTTTTTGGCAAGCTTTCTCAGCCTCTCTGCTCCCTAAAAGGCACATCAGTGTAGCAGAAATGGGAGACAGTGGGAGAAAAACAAGATGAGTCAGGAACAGAGAGAGGAATAACTTCATTGCTTGCAGGAAGAACCAACATGTGCTACAGAGGTATTGTGCTCTTTAGGGACAATTCCACATGTATATTTGTGTCAGAAAACACTTTGAAACCAAATTGCAACATATATATATATTCAATAATATTCTTCCTAGTCTGAAATTAATCATACTCCATGTTATGAGAGTGCCTGCACTGGAACTACTCTTGATTTCCACTACTGTAATTGAGATCACAGTTTCCTCCAGTGCTTAAAGTAGGCATTTAAGAGCAGTTGAGCATGCAAGAATAGAATCAAGTGACACCCAAAATATCATCAGTGGTACGCAACTGTAAAAAAGCAACAGTTAAAAAACCCAGTGAAGCAATAATGAACCAGAACTCGACATTCCTTCCTTGTCTTCAGGCAGTTGGCTTTTGTAGCACAGAGCTCTAACTGTCCATTCACTGAATTTTATCAGTCTGATTATCTTTTTCACCTGAAGGGACTATACACTATAGCAAGGCCTTAAAAAAAGATCATCCTATTTTTAGTTTTTTAAAATAATTGAAGAGACAGCTTTGAGATGGTTTAACCTTAATGCTCTTTTATGAGATGTATATAATTTTTTTTTTCTGTAGCCATACTATAACTAACTCAAATATCCAAACTTCTTAAAAACCCATTACTTCATTGTGCTTTTCAGTGACAGTAAAGTTAGTGGTTGTGTTATTTCTTTCAGTCACTATTCTTCTGCTTCTTGTTACACAAGATGAAAGTCTAAACACATAAAAACATGCCTATTGGTCATCATCATTTAGCATTGGAGATTCATATCTGATAAATTATAGTCACTGTACCCTGCAATCACATTATGAAATATAGACTGTAAGTCTGATTATATATATCTTGACAGGCAAAACATTTGTCTGCAGGCCCTAATCAGTGCAGCTTTATCAGTTTCCTGTGAACATTGACTCATCCAGTGTTCCCCAAATGATAGAGCTTCTAACGCTGGTTTCAGTGAATGTGTATTTAATGATTAAGCTGCCTCCTTTGCAGCTTCTAAAGTAATTAGTTGATGCTGCTGTTTTTCAGTACTTTGGCCTCATGGTGTCCCTCCCTAGATTTTGTTGTGACTTATTCTATAATAGATAACTCTCTTGCCTTAATTGGACCTTAATTGAGATCAATTTGTATTTCTTAAAGACATCAGCAATGTTTGCTCACAAAAATGAGACTGTCATTTAATAATTAATTTTCAGTTAATAGATTCCCATGCTTGTGCCATATTTCTGCTCGCATCTGTAACACTAGCCTCCTGAAGTTTATTTTTGAAAAAAAATATGACAATTATAGTATCATAGAATAATTCGAGTTGCAGGGAATACCTTGTTTCGGGGTGCATGCAACCCAATGCATACGCATAAGGGTGAATGCAATCCATTCTCCTGTTCAAATCAGTGAGCTATGTTACTTCTGATGCCATAATCATTTTACTCATTTTTATTAATCTTCTCCTATTTTTAAGTACTGCAGAAAATATTAATAGTTAAACTATGTTTTATAATAAAGATATTGTTACTTATATAAAGATATATTACTCCAAATTACTCTTATCATTTGCTTTATGCTACAGAATACTGAATTCTAAGCATATTCTACTGAATTCTAAGCATATTCTACTGCATTGGTGTTTATAGGAAACAGGAATCTTTAACAATCTCAAGGTCTTCTGACACATCATTTTACTATGTCCATTCATTGCCTGTTCATGGTCACAGACATTAGTGTCTCCTTCAAATGACATAATTCGTATTCCTATGACCCTGAGCAGCTTTCTAGAGCCTACCAAATATACATGAAATAATTTTATATCCTTTATCTTGATCTCTTCTCCACTGGGAATGTTTCTCATGATTCTTTATAATATAATTTGTACTAGTTGTGTGCATTTTGTAAATCATCAGTTTCCTCTAACATTGGACAATTCCAGGAAAATGATGTTGAATGTTTTTCAGTATTTAAAAAAAGAATCCTAACAACATGATTGAATATATAGAGTTGGTATTTCACAGGCTCTTAGAAGGTGACACACAAGACAAATTCAGGGACATGTTGCTACAAAGAACTCTAGAAATACATTTCTATAGTGTGTTCTTTAGTGTGATGAGAAAACCTGTGAAAGATCTGGTGAAAAGTCCATGACTATAGATAGATTACATAACAGGGTATGGGACTACACAGTGACCAAATTCCCACCAGTGCCAGGCAGGCATATTATTTCATGTTAGCAATGTCTAGCTTCTCTTTGAATGTAAATTACTTGAAGTTAGCACAGCTAAACTAAGGACAAGTACATACCCTTGGCACTTGAGCACCCAATTCATGTGTTCCACCTGTGAAAATAGCAGCCTTTTGGTGGTATCCTGTCCTCATGGTACCCTGTCCTTCAAAGGGCTCCTTACGCAGTCTGCAGCATCAGGAATCGTAGTAGGAATCGACATATAGACATATTCAATGTCTAGCCTGTCAAATGTAAGAATCTCTTGAGTATATAATATTAGGTGTCCTATATGGATAAGCAGTGGAAGTTAGATGTTTTGAAGTGTTTCTGTATGACAAGGAGGCAGTAGCCAGAATAAACAAAGTGCCTAAGATTAAAGTGCTAGAGTATTCTAAACCATTCCTTTTTTTCTCTTTATAGCAAAACTAAACTGAATACCAATATATATATAACAAAAAATGCACATTATTTTAGCATATTGGAAGGTAAGAAATGCATTCTGAATAAGATTTGTGGAAAAAAAGCTTAAAGTGTTAAGCTCTACCTGTAGTTGTCTCTCAATTAGCAAAATTCAGAAAAAGCTTAGCTTTTAAGTTTTGAATACAATAGTTACATAGTTTTGGTTGATGGTGGCATTTTAATTAGAAGCTTTCATAGCAAATTGTTGCAGTTTGAAAGATGTGGTAGTAGAGGGGTGGAGATATCAAATACTATGTTGGCTATGCACTCCACTCTGGCAGTATTGGATTCAAGAACAGTCTGTTGACCGTAGGTCTTTTTGCCTTCCTAGGAGCGAATTGGATTCTTGAGTAGTATGATCAACTATAAGCTTGACTCTGGCAGTATTGGATTCATGAACAGTCTGTCAGCTGTAGGTCCCATTGCCTTCAAGACAAGTGGTTGGGTTCACAAATAGCACAATTTACTCAAATGCAACATTTAGAAAACAGGTTTCGGATGTCAGTACAGGAAATTCTCTATTACAGAATGTTTATTTTTAGCTGCTTCTGATGTGCAAAGGTTCAGTCATCACTCGTCCCAAAAAATGGGAGAGACGGCTCAGCCCTGAGTCTCCTCAGGCAATGTCGCAACCCGTGGGAAGAAAATAGGGATGACTACATCGACTGATTCAAAATTTATGATGGAATCTTCCCTTCTTCCTTCTTTCCTTCTTAGTTTACCTTTTATACCTCTTCTGCCTTTTCTTTACATGAGCAGGAGCTTCAGTGACTGTAGTCATACTTAACATGGTCATATTGAACATATGACATATGAAGTCATACTTCACCAATTGATTGGTGAAAAAAATGCCTTGCTTCCATGTAAAGGTACAGTCAATAGAAAATCAAGAGCATATTCTCCAGTCTTCAAAAAGGGCAAGAGGGAGGAGCTGGGCAATTACAGGCCTGTCAGCCTCAACTCTGTCCCTAGAAAGGTGATGGAGCAGTTCATCCTACAGAGAATCTCCAGGCATATGAAGGGGAAGAAGGTGTTGAGGAGCAGTCAGCATGGATTCACCAAGGGGAAGTTATGTCTGAGGAACATCATAGCCTTCTATGATGCGATGACTAGCTGGCTGGACGAGGGGAGAACCGTGGATGTTGTCTACCTTGACTTCAGCAAGGCTTTTGATGCCGTCTCCCATACTATCCTCATACAGAAGCTCCGGGAGAGTGGACTAGACGAGTACATGGTGCGGTGGATCGAGGGCTGGCTGGATGGCAGAGCTCAGAGGATGGTCATAAATGGGGCCGAGTACAGATGGAGGCCTGTGGCCAGTGCTGTCCCCCAGGGGTCAGTACTGGGCCAAGTGCTGTTCAGCATGCTCATCAATGACCTGGACGAGGGCACGGAGTGCACCCTGAGCAGGTTTGCAGATGACACCAAGCTGGGTGGAGTGGTCGACACTCTGGAGGGCTGTGCTGCCATCCAGAGGGACCAGCGGAGGGCAACAAAGATAATTAAGGGAACTGGAACACCTCTCAGACAAGGAGGGACTGCGTGAGTTGGGCCTGTTCAGCTTGGAGAAGAGAAGGCTGAGAGGGGATCTTATTAACATGTATAAATACATG
>JAUBOD010000752.1:1312680-1336298 GCA_032353885.1 Nothura maculosa | reverse complement strand
TGTAAAGAAGTTCCCCCTCACCTGCAGGTGGAACCTCCTGTGCTTCAGCTTACACCCATTCCCCCTTGTCCTATCACCGGCCACCACCAAAAAAAGCTTGGCCCCCTCTTCCCTACAGTCCCCTTTCATGTATTTATACATGTTAATAAGACCCCCTCTCAGCCTTCTCTAAGCTGAACATACCATGAGTTCATTAATATATATATATTATTAATAATAAAAATAATTACAGATGACTGATAAAGATTTGATTTACAGGTACTGGCATATCAAAATAGTCAAGTGACTTTGGATGTCTTGTCATTTTTTGCAATCACTCAAGAGAGAAACATCTGTAAATAGTGATAGTCATATAACAAAAGATTGTATGCTAAATTTTGTTTTAAAAGAGCAGATTGTGTAGGGTATTTCCTGAGGACAAACTTTAAATTCACTGCATAGAGAGAAACATCTGTTTCAGTCTAACAAAGAATTTGTTTACTTGGAAAATCAGACTGAATTCTTGTATATCTTGTGTTGCAACATATGTATTTATGCCTAAGTAGCATTTTTTACATTAGTCTCCTGAAGGACACTATCTACTAATCTGCAAAGAGATGTTAAGTACCTAACGGGAAAAAGAGGGATATTTTCTACAGTATACAAGCAAAAATATTGTAAATTATTGTTTTGATAAAAGACTGTGAGACGTTTACTCAACCTAATTTATTTAAAGCAAAATTATTTCATAAATTCATCGTTATTATATAAACTCATTTATGTAATAACACAGATCTTCTGTCTGCACTTCTTTACGTATCACCATTACTTTTTAAAGCCAAATCATTTTTTTTTCTTTATTTTTTTCTCCACTACTATATATTTGGCTCTTGGTTTGACATTTGACATTTTAAGGTTAATATGTTAATGTTCAAAATAGCATACATAAAAGCAACTTTGTTGTTATTTAAAGAACAAGAATGAATGCACAAGAGAAGAAATGATGAACTTCTCTACAGGAACTTTCCTAAAAGCTGCAGAATTTTGACAATGATGTCAATTTATAAGTCAATTTAAGAGAACCGAAAAAAACTTTCTACTATTGTTTTAATTAAGCTTATATCAAACAGCATAATCATTTACAGCATAGTTTAAATTTTAAAAAAATCAGTTCCAAATGTAGATTCATGAAAGTCTTATCTAATGTAAATCAGATTGCTTTAATTGGAGAAGTAAGTAAAGATGGAAATCTTCTGTATTCTACAAAGCCTTTGTGAGAGTCTACTTCTTGCAAATATTGGAAATTTTCATGAATAAGAAAATTAAAAACCTAAACATACATATATAAATATATATATATCAAAAGAATTAAAGGAATAAAAATAGGGAGAAGAATGAGGAAGACAGAAGAGGAAGAAAACAACAAGGATAGAGACAGAGAAGGAAGGAAGTGATCACTAGGCACTTGTAATGGGGTAGGGAACAAACATGGACAGAAAAAGATGCTAATAAAAGAGAAAATAGACTTAGTAATATTGTTGCCAAACATACTATATTATGACAAAAGCTACAGCTTACATAAGACTTCTTATCTCCAAGAAGTAAAGTTAATGGGAACTTTTTCTCCTAAATTTTTAGTGAGAGCTGTGTTAGGTCAACCATGAAAAGAAAAGTTTGCTTTAGAATATTTCTTTTGCATCTGTATATCTCAATATGATAATTTTCTTCATATTCATTCAGCAAATTTAGGTAGCAAATTTAGGTAGTAATGTTAAGATGTTCACTTTTTAAAAAAAAATTTCAATTTAAACTTTTATTTACAATATCAGGCTTGAAGTACAGATAACCTGAAGAATATTTCTACACAGTAAAAAGCAAGCATTTATTATTTGTACAAATTGTTGCGTGTTAAGTTCTTAAAAGGGCATCTCTGAAACAAAGATCACAGAATTACAGAATTTCTAAGGTTGGAAGGGACCTCTGGAGATTATATAGTCCAATCCACCTGCTCCAGCAGGAACACCTAGATCACATGGCATGGGATGACATCCAGGCAGGAAGACCTGGAAGACCTCCAGAGAAGGAGACTCCACCACCTCCCTGGGTAGCTTATTCCAGGACTCTGTCACTCTCACTGTAAAGTTCTTCCTCATATGGAACTCTCTCCTCATATGGAGATGGAATTTCATGTGTTTCAATTTACACCCATTACCCATTGTCCTGTCCCTGGCCACCACTGAGAAGAGTTTGTCCCCTTCCTCCCTACATTCCTCCTTCAGGTACATAAGTACATGTAGTACATATTAATCAGATCATATTAATCATATGATCTTATCATATTAATTATACATATTAATCTCAGCCTTCTATTCTCCAGAGAAAACAGGCCCAACTCGCTCAGTCTATCCTCTCCAGTCCCTTAATCATCATGGTTGCTTTACGCTGGACCCTCTCTAGAAGCTCCACATCCCTCTTGTACTGAGGAATCCAGAACTGCACTCCAGGTGAGGCTTCAGCAAAGCTAATTAAAGGGGCAGGATCCCCTCCATCAATCTGATTGCAGCAGTTCTCCTGATGCAGGCCAGGATCCCATTGGCCTTCTTGGCCACGAGAGCACACATTTCATTCCACCTTTCTAGCTCATCATTGTAGGGGATGGCTTTGGAGCGGAGGCTCGCGCCGTATGACCTACCCAAGAGCTATCCCGGCGGCCCCAAGCCGCGTAATGCAGCGCACCCGAGCAGGGCGAGCGAGGCACCCCCATCCCAGGCGGCGTAGGCGCAGCGGGCGCGGAGTCGGCAGGGTAAGGCGGCCCGGGCCCCCGCCTACAAGAGCCGCCCCCAGGGAGCGCGAGCGACCAGCAGCGCGAGGCGCGGCAGTTGGTGCAGGCAGGGCGGTCAGTGAGCAGTTCCCCGGCGCATCCGCCATGGTAATCACCCGCCGTAGGGCTGCCTTTAGCACCCGCTAAGAAGGAGGTAGGCACCCAGACTGAGCGGCTGCTCAAGCATGCAGCTGTCCAGGTGCCGGGCAGTCCAGGTGCCGGTGTGGAGGAGGGCACCTGTGTGAGGTGTGAGCAAGTGGAGGACCTCTCCACATGGTAGCTATGCTAAAAGATGAGGTAGAAAAGTTAAGGGGAATTTCTAGGTCAGTGGGAGTGAAACGGGGGCAGGCACCAGGGAGGGCTCAGCAACAGGTTGGTACAAGTCCCACCCTCATGCCAAAGCATGAGGATGGTAAAGAGCAGAGAAATGTGTGGATAAAAGTTCAGGGTTGCGGTGGCAAGGTGAAACCTCCTCCCATCTTACTTTACAGGGTGGCCCTTGCAAACAGGTATGATGCCCTGCAGGAGGTAGGGCATTTCTTGGTATTATTGCATAAGAATATGATCAGTCTTTCCTGCCCATTCCTTTAACTTTCAAATTATTGATATTCTGGCGCTCTACTAAGTGCTATTTTCCTATTTTTATCTGGTGTACATAAAGGAGATGAGCTTGTACGTAGCAATTTCCATCTAAAAAGCTGTATTTTCTCTTCAATATTTCGAGCAAAAATTGCCCTTCTGCATATTCAACACCAGATTCTTTATCAACATCATTTACCTCTAGCATTTCAGATTTTTTTTTTTTAGTGTAAGCCTCTCATGATTCACATCTACACGTTACTAAGAAATATTTTAAGTTAAAACAAGCTTTTCCCCTATAACAATGAGTGTGTAAAGCTAAATGTTAATAAAAAAATGAATAGCACCACAAAATAAGATGTACCCAATTAATCCTTGGATTTTAACTAAATTAACGAAGCCTAATGATATTTCTGATATAAGAGCATAATTGTTTTACAAATGTTAATCTTGTATTAGGTTAAGTTTGTAACTGTCAAGTGCTTGACTTTTAAGATCATAATCTGAAGATTAGAACTGAGAGATAAGCAAATTATTAAAATTAAAAAAAAAAATCTCCATCCGTTGGAAATACGGAGAATATTTATAACAGTGAAAGCAGACAAGGAAGTGGTGTTCAATCCATGATGCCTATAAGAGGAAAATTGAGGCCAAACCTCGACTACTCTGTCCAGTGCTGCGGTTTCCAGTACAAGACACACATAAATTCACAGAAACATGTCCAGCAAAGGGACATAGATAATTAAGGACACTGTCTTATACGAAGAGAGGTTGAGAGAGCTGGACTGTTCAGCTTGGAGAGAGAAAGAACCTTCTTAAAGATATTTATTTCTCCATTAAAGATGGAGACAGTGGTGCTCAGTGATAGGAAAATAGGTCATGGGCACAAAGTGAAACACAGGAAATACTACTTAAACATACATACACAAAAAAATAAAGCCCTTTTAAGTGTGAGGGCAATAGAACATTGGAACAATACAAAGTCTCCATCCACAGAAAATTTGATAAAACAGCTAGACATCATCTTGAGAAACCTGTTCTAAATGACCTTGTTTGTGCAGAGGTGTGAATCAGATGATATCCAGGGATCCTCACCCTAAATATTCTGTAATTTTAGAAATTGTTTATGAGATGCATTTGAAAAATGGCAGGCTGAACACTGGTCCTGAGATAATTCCTTTTGATCTATGTCTGAGGCAATTGTCTCAAGCAATAAAATCAAGTGATTTAAGACAAGTAAGACTAGAGTCAAAACAAATCACTAGATCATATGCTGGGGAAGATTTATTATTAGAAAAATTAAAAAGGATCCTTTTTATCTGTCTCTGAAATAACTCATATTCCCTAAACAAATGTTGATAGTGTTATTTTTCATATTGCCAGATATGTGTGAAAAATAGAGGATCATTTTCAGCAGCTACACAGTAGGTGGCAGAGCAAAGCCTGTAACTTGTGAGTATGTTTAGTATATACAGTTAATGTAGAAGTAGTCTGATGTCAGGAATTTCTGTTGCTTTTGAAGCAAATCTCAATACTGTCATTTCAGAGTCACAATACTTTATTAGGACTGAAAAAATTTGCAGGTAAAACAGCTCACTTGTTGCTGTCCATCTTTTACTCTCATTATTTAAAATATTGCCAGATTAGTAGACTCAGCTTTGCTGATCATTATCTTCTGGTCTTCCAGTGTTTCATCATTCGGAGAGATTTGTTAGGGTGTTTATAGCATAGTCTTTCTGTTCCTCTATTTCTTTGATTACATCTGCTTGGATGTCTTGGAGCTATGTGCTAAAGTTGCATATGCAAAAAATCTGGGCCCAAAAACTCTGACAGATATGGCCATATACTATGACGTGGAAATATGAGATAAAATTCCAGACATTCTGGAGAATAAAAACTCGCAGATATAGGTGTTTTTGTTGTTGTTTAATTACTAGGGTATTTTGGAGGAAGAAATACACAGAATTTTGTGGAGATACTGTCCAAATACTTTGGAATGTAGACAAAGTTTCAGATCCTGCTGAAGAGACAAATAAAGTATACTTGGAAATTACACTTTGAAGATTTCAGTTAGGGACCATGGATGCAACATCAGGCTCAAATAGAACAGCTCCAACCTCTACTTTGTAAGTTTGTCAATGGGGATATTATAGGAGATAGTGCCAAAAGCTGTACTAAAGTTAATGTAAAAAATATCCTCTGCTCTTTCCTCATCCAGTAAGCCAGTCACCTCATCACAGAGGTTTTGGAGAAGGCTATGAGGTTAGGAATTATTTCCTTTTTATAAATGCAAGCTGAATATTCTCAATCACCTTCCTGCCCTTCGTATGTTTGGAAATAGTTTCTAGGATCATTTACTACCTTCCGAGGAACTGAGATGAAACTGATTAGTTGGTAGTTTTCCAGGTCCTTTCCCACGCCTTTCTTGAAGGCGAGAGTGACATTTACTTCACTCCTATGAAGACTTCCTACAAACAACATAAATGAGATGGCATTAAATTTGCCAGTCTCCATCTTTCACTGTTCTCTAATAGTATTCTAATAAATCTTAGATCCTGAAATACCTCCAGATGCCATGGAGTATCTTGACTTTAGTGTCATGCTTCTAAAAATACTATTGAGGCATATGTTACTCTGCCTTCACATTGCACTAGAAACATTGAATGAAGAAAAAACATCAAAGGAAAGTAATAATATTTTAAAAACACAGTAACACTCATTCCCAGAGGAGATAAAAGCCTTGTCCTCTGTTTAATATGACTGTAATGATATAGGCACATTTTCATATTATTAGAAAAAAATCATTATGATAGCAAAAACAGAGGAATGTAGATTAAATACTCCTAAATTTCTATGATAACTTTTAAATACAATATTTTGTTTCTTTTTTCTAATAAAAATAATCTATGAGTTAAGAGTGGAGTTACAAGTTTTAAGATTAAGCCATTATCTGTTGAACATCTCTGAAAACTTTGTATATTTTCTATCTCTAACAACCATTAAGGCTTTCCTGAGTGTATGGAATGTCCAAGTGAAATATATCATGAAGAAACTACTTGAGGTGAATTTTTGGTCTATGTTATGTATAAGACTAGATTACACCATCATGGTAGAACTTTCAGAGTAAATGTTATGAATGAAATTATTTTAAATCATAGTTTTGGGAAAACTATAATTTACCCAGAAAATTCTGAAGTATCTTAGCTGAACACTTGGAAATATCAATGTTTATTTACAATTTTTAAAATTCTCCATTAGTTGTAAGTACTTACTGTATTTGTTGTAATTTAGCAACAAAGTTCTCCAGCACAATAGCTGTCCCTTTTTTCCACTAAAGAAGCCTTCTAGTTATTCACAATAAGTGTATCTAATAATCTTTAGAAGTTCCTTGTTAAAAGAATCACTTATTACAAAATTTAAGCAATTCTGTCTAAAATGGTACAGGTCGACATTCTCTAGTTAATTATTTCATAGCTTTGTTGAGAAAGAAATCATTATGATGTTACTTTAAGTCCTAGCAATGGTGGGAGAAATACACTTTTTGCTGTCTGTAACTTTCAGTAATCATCTTGTGTAAAACTTTCTGCATTCTGACCCACTACTACACACTTGACATGCTCCTGCACACTACAACATCAGATAAGTGGCCTTATCACCACAGCCCTCTGCTACCAGATTGTAACAGCAAGGATCCCGCAGCTTTCTTCCTCTCCTGCAGAGATGTCATTCTTAAACCAGCAATGATTTGTCTAAAAAATGTAATTTTAGATATGTAAATAATAATGTATAATATAATGCATATTTAATGTGATTATACATGTATATAAATATATATATATATATACTTATATATATACTTATAATAATAAGTATATAATTACAAATATTATAGTATGATAGAAATTTGGGAGTACTCTCTGGCTGTAAAAGCTGTATAGAGACTAATAAACACCTTTGGCCTTTACATTTACTATACTAGATTATTTTTAGTGCTTTGTAAGCAGGAATCACCTTCAAATCATTATGATAAGCCCCGTCACTTAGCAAGAGTAGAATGCTGAAACCTCTATGCTAGTACAAAGGTAAAATGCAAGTATGAATTTACTTTCTTTGTAGCTTGTTCTGTGATTCTTGGTTTTTTTTTAAACTATGCTCCAACCACAAATTTATTGGAGCATTGTTAATTTGCATATCTAATTTCAAGCTGTGCTAATTGCCTTTGAAAATGCCAAGCTTGTTTATTAGTCATTTCTTATTTTCCTAAAGGAAGAACATATTTACACATAAGCCTTTTCCATAACTAAAAAAAATTATTATCCTGGGACCAAAGTTAAAAAAACATATATACATATCATAGCAAAGTATAGGTCTTTTATCTTGTGTAATAAAATCCTACAATTAAGTAGATGCCTCCAGGCATTTTGAACGAGGGTGGTAGATCTATTAACTTTTTAATCTACTTTTGAGTATAATAACTTCTGAATATTCAGATTGCTTTGCAAATCATGCTGTAAATAATTTCTTCTCCCTTTTTTCATGTATTTTACATCTAGTGGGATATCTTGTGGGATATCCACAAAAAATGTTAAGGAGTTTAATCTGTGTGTGTTTATTCATTTGGAAAAGAAACAGTACAAGCACTAAGGTGCCTTAGTAAAGATAATAGCACTTACATAATTGACCTCTTTAGTTTGTTACCTCCTAAAATGCTCAACTATAATGCAGTAAGTTTTCTGATACTAAGAATGGGAAAATGCTATGATTTATCTTTAACAAGAAGATATATATTGCTAAATTTTATACTACTGTCACTATCCTAGAGTTTAATATTTAAATAGTAACCATTGTGCAAAAAAAGGGAATAAAAATTCATTACACAACATTTTTCTTTCTAAATTAGCTTTAAATATATTCAGTTCAGGGGAGAGCTATAGGGCTTGATTCTATATCAACATAATTCCATAGTAAATTTACAAATTCTCTTACAATTGTGGTAAGTCAAAAAAAAAATCTTGACTACATCTTTAAAATGGTCAAAGAAAGGAAGCATAGTAACAGTTTTCACAGTAGATTTTCACATTTAGCTTTGCAGAGAATTTAGACTGGATATAGTTCATCCTTAATCACCATTGCTACCTAACCGGTTCATCCTAAATTTACACGAATCTTAATTCTAAACATATTCAACAACTAGTGTAACAATTGGTTTGTTTACTTTGTATATCTGATTCATAAAGCCGGAAAGTTACTTTTTTCTTTCCTAATTCACAATTTTTAAAAGGAAATTAAAAAAAAAAAAAGAAAAGGAGAGAATTGAGAGATCAAGATTCAACTCTATTTTAGAATCTGCAGACTACAAAAAACTTAGGGCTAAGTGACACAATCAAAATTTAAGTAAATGCAAAAATATATACATATTTTTACCAGATGCAACTACTATTGTAGGAAAAATATTTAAATGTCCTAAGTGGAAGCTTACTCTTAGAGAACTAGGAATGCTAGCAATGAACTATACAGTCAATATTATTCAAGTGAATTTAGTCATGTACTGTGATCAGAAGTTAAATAATCACTTTTTTCCCTAAATTTTGATCTTGATTTAGCATGTATATATATTTTTATAACAAATTTAGTGTTAAAAATATGTTTATAGGATGAATGACAAGCCAGAGATATCCAAGGCATTCACAATACTCTGCCTAATTGAATGGCTACATGTTTATTGTGCTATACAATTTGAAGGAGAGTGAAGACTGATTAACTAGAATTCTATTACAGTCCCTGGAGGCAATACACATGTAAAATATCATCTTTGGGATTTAGACTTACAGGAGTCTTGTTAAAACAAATGTTTCTGGAATAACCATGTTGCCTAGATTTATTTAACCTTGTGACCATATAAATAACACACAACCCACCATGATTTTTATAAGATTCCTAAACTGTATTAATAAAACCAATTTTGCTCATTGTCATAAGAGTGACCTTTTTTATTTTTCTAATAAAAATAATTTATATATATATATTCATTTTTCTGTACTTTGGAAATACTTTGGAACCAGCTGTGGTGCAAAAGTTATAAAAAATTGTTATAAACTCTTGAAAGAAAAAAAAGAAATTATTTTTTACATTTAAAATGAGTAATTGAAATGGGATAAGGGTTTTTCAAATTTGTCAAATGATAGTTTGTCATTACAATATTTCTACTTAAATCTGTATTTTACTGGGAAATTTGCAAATCCTATGAACAGCTGATAAGATACAGACTTGTTAGATTAACTTGTTAGTAGATTTTTTTGTAGTATCTTGAAGTCTGGATATTTCATTGCTGGAAGAATGTTTTTCTCCTGCAGTTGGCAGCCTACACAGTTCTACTTGAAATCATTTTCTTTTTTCATCCATTTCAAAAGGTTTTTGCTATGTTATTAATTAAGCTGAGCTTGGTGAGCTGGTTTAATTACACACTACTGAGAACAATACCTAAAATCTCAGTCAAGAAGAAAATTCTGTACCTTTAATGACTGTATAACATTTTAATCTCTGTCCCTTGATTGAATTTAAATTGATCTAGAAAGGGGAAGTACGGTTTCTCTGAAACAAAGTAGGAGTGGTATTTCAAACATACTTTTAACTATACAACAAATTTATCAAACCTGTCCATAATGAAAAACTAGAAAGAGAAATACCAACTTCATGTCTGCAAGAGCATTTCATGTACTAAATTCCTGAGCCTTTCAGCCTTTACTGCTTTCTAAAAAGATTTTTGATAAGTCCCTATGTCTTGAAAAAAAAATTTTTGAGAGACAAAAAATGAGAGGGGACCTGATCAGTGTGTATAAATACCTCTAGGGAGGCAGTGAGGTGGATGGAGTTGGCCCCTTTTCAGTGGTGGACAGTGATAGGACGAGAGGAAATGGCTTCAAACTGAACCATTGGAAGTTCCACAGGAACTTCAGGAACATTTCTTGACAGTGAGGATGACAGAGCACTGGAACAGGCTGCCCAGGGAGGTTGTGGAGTCTCCTTCTTTGGAGATCTTTAAAACCTGCCTGGATGCAGCCCTGTGCCCCGTGCTCTAGGTGACCCTGCGTTTGCAGGGGGGTTGGACTAGATGACCTCTGAGATCCCTTCCAACCTTAAGCATTCTATGATTCTGTGATTCTATGAAAAAAATTACATAAGCACAAAATTAAAACTGGAGATATGAGAATGCAATTCTCATATCAAATTTTGAATCAATTTTTTCTTTTTTTTTCCACCATGTTTCACAATATTCAGAATATATTGTATTTTTAAAATACTAAATGTTAAATTCCAATGTGTAATAAGTATTTTCACAGGGAGAATCAATAGTTTTGTAGTGTGCTTTGTTGAGAAATATGGGATACAATTATCTGCAAAAAGCCATTGGGATAACAGAATGGAGCTGACATTAAAGGACTCTGAATAAACTAGAAGGCAGCCAGTAGGCCCAGGAGAATGCTTCCACTGAGATATTTTGCACATAGAAATGTTTTGTTTATTTGTTTTGTTTTGTTCCTATCTGCCTTTATTTGACTTACTTAGCTCATTTAAAATTGCCTCTTCTTGGCATAAAAGCGCTTTCTTTTATGCACTACTGATCAACATCATGAAATATTTAGATAAGTTAAAATATGAGGATCATCCAGCAGTATTTTTTTTATTCTGATATTTAATATCAAAATCTTAAAATCTGCAGTGCCAACTCACTTCATATATATTCAACCAATGAGATACATCAGTTTTGTAAGTGCCCTAAGAAGCTTCTTTGGAAAAAAAAATGGAAAAAAGACAAAACAACAAATTTATTCATTTGCTGTCTCTGTGTTACTATTTGCACCAATTCAGGAACTGTGCCGGATAATCATAAAATAAAATAAAATAAAATAAAATAAAATAAAATAAAATAAAATAAAATAAAATAAAATAAAATAATTATTTGCTGATAGGCTACAGACGATTCAAGTTTCAGAGAATTCACAAATGTTGAGCTCTCTACATGCTATTATTCTAGTGAAATCTTTAAATCATGCTTAATCAATCTAATTAACCAGCCTGAAAGACTGGATGGGTAGATGAGCCGAAAGCAGTGGATACTGTCTACTGTGACTTCAGTAAGGCTTTTGATGCTCTCTCCCATGACTTCCTAACAAGCAGACTCAGGAGGTGTGGGCTAGATGACAGTGAGGTGGATTGTAAGAAGCTGGACAGATGGCAGAGCTCGGGGAGCTCCGTGGGCCTGTAGCTAGTAATGACTCACAGGTCAGTACTGGATTATCTTGGTCAATATAATCATCAGAGACCTAAATGAAAGGATAGGGTGTCTTCTGAGCAACGTTGCTGATGATACAAGACTGGGAGGAGTGGCTGATATCCCTGAGGGCTGTGCTGTCATTTGGAGGGGCCCAGGTAGGCTGGAGAGATGGGCTTGGATGAATCTCATGAAGAGCTACTTGGCCCTCTGCCTAGGCTCTTATTAATTTATACAAATATCTGAAGGGAGAGTGTCAAGAGGACAAGAGACAATTAACACAAACTGAAACACAGTAAGTTCCACCTGAATATCAGAAAAAAAATCTTCTTTTCTGTGAAGATGACAGAGCACCGGAACAAACTGTGTATGAAGTTGCAAAGTCTCCTTCTCTGGAGATATTCAAAATCCACATGGATGTGCTCCTAGGCAATATGCTTAGGTGACCCTACTTGTATAGGACAGTTGAAATAGACATTCTCCAAAAGTCTCTTCCAGCTGTAATCATTCTGTGATTCCTAAAGCTAAAAAGCATAATTTTCTTAATGTCTTCTCATTTTTTTTTTGACTTTGCTGTTTCATAAGTAATGACTTATTCTCTCTCCTCCCTTTGATTACAGCACAGTTATCACATATGGCCTCTACCTGAAGTAATGTGTGTATATATACTGGCCCTGAAAATAGCAACTGTTCTGAGGAATCAATGCAAATGCTTGCAGTATTTTGTCCTCTGTTGAAAAGAATGTCCAACCGACTCATACATACATCAGTGAACTCTATTAGCTGGGTTAGTGAAGTTGTTCCCTTATCTCACTAAGTGAGATGTCTATGTTTTGAGAGATGAAGTTCATGAGAGCTATTTCAGATGCTGACTAAATGTGACTGGCTGGCTGTGTTGTTTCTGCATGTGAAACTGTGGAACCTGGCGAGATTAAAGGCTGAAGTTGTCTTAATGCTTACAAAATTCACTTATGCTGAATTCAATTCCATATAAATGTTTGTTATTACTATACTGAATATTATAATAACTTAATTGAAAGTGTCTTAAAAGGGCATAAATTGCTCATTGTGAATACTTAATAAATTATAATGTTAATATTTGGCAATGAGTTGTATGCACACTAAAGATATTGTAGACAAAGACAAGAAAGTCAAACTCATACATTAATGAAAATAACTAACACTTAATGAGGCATAAATTTAGTAATTCATATGATTTTCTCTTTTTTTTATAAATTCCTGTAAAGCCATATTTTCATGGTTAATTTAACTTATATTAATGGTGGAAATCAAAAAGGTCTATATTTCATGCTAATTCTATTTGGTAACATGCCTTTAGCTACCAATACGATAATTGGCCTGCATAGGACAGTCTGGTGTTATAATTGCAAAATAAAAATAAATGCAAACAGACTTACTTTATGAAGCAACCTGCTCCAATCTTCATACTATGGGCACATATTCAAAAATATGGCATTTATTCTAGCTTTCCTTACCCCGTAAAATCCCCCCCCCCAAAAGATTTATTGCTCAAAATTGCCAGAATATATTAGCTCTGACACAGTATTATGCATACTAAATGAGTTCTGTGCATCAGCCTTTCTCCAAATGTCTACTTAGATTCTTAGATCAACATCTTAGAATAACATATTAGAACAAAAAATAACGTATCAGAGTAGCTATGATTCTTGGGCATCTCGATCTGTAGGAGTCTTTCCTGACTTTAAAAGGGGACTGCTTTTCTGCAAAGCGCTGTTCTTTCTTTACTCATCATTCTAAAACATCTTGGCTTTAATCTATTTGCCTATGGATATTTTCATAGCTTGATTTAAAATTTCCTTTTCTCAAAATTTGATAGAAAATTACCCGTGCTTGAGAACTTCCAGGGAATGGAATGGTGAAAGATATCTCCCATCCTTCTCAGCATTATTTTCTTTTATTACAAATAATTTGCTTGGAAGCCTTTTTAACAAGTAACTGTTGTTCACAAGTTAACAAGTGACCAGAGTTCTGTTTCCTAATTGGCATGTACTTTAAAATCATATTGTAAGCATAGGACATGCGGGGAAGCTGGATAAGGAACAAAATACATGCACTGCTCAAAGGAAGGTATAACTTCTCTGTCCATTCAAAGTCAAGTAAAAATGCATGCTATTCTGACAAAAGATATCACAGACAGAAGATAACATTACTATTACTAACTAGTGATTTCCCACTACTTTTTAGTTAGCCCTTTTTATCCTAACTGAACCATAGAAGTGATTTCCCTAGCTGTAGTACTCTTATTTACATTGTTCAACAGCTGTTAAGATCCTATCCGAAACAGATATAAGTAGAAGCAATTTTCTTCATTAGTAATTTTAATGGAAATATACAGGTTTCTCCTCCTTCCTTTAAAATATTCAACTTTATTTCCTGTTTATTTACTAATACTGTATTGTACTGACTAAAATTCTTTTTACATTTATTCTGGAGAAGATAGGTAACATGGGTTTTATTTAACTAATCCTCCATAAAAATGTATATGACAGACTATTTTTCCCCTACCAGTTTGGTCCTATGTCACTTTTCAGTTTTACTTCTGTTCAAGAGATTATACTGGTTTTTTTTTACCTTTTTTTTTTTAATTTTGTCTTGATTATCACATTCTAGTGTAGTTGCATTGACTGAGGCATTTTTGTAAAACCAGATTCTAGATGTTAAAAGGAGCTCGAGAGATCAACACAAAATGAGCTCAGTGTTAAGCAACCTTGTCCTTTTAGCCTACTTGATTCATTTCCCTGCAAATTTCCAGTATAAGATTCCCTGAGTAATTGGTCATGATATTTCTACCATGTTTGTGTCACTGCAATCAAGAAGGGAAGTGTACAAGACTATGTTTCTTTTTTAAGTTTTTTTCTTTGTTGTTTTGTTTTTATTTTGTGTTGTTTTGTTTTGCAAATATTCTCTAAGATTCTGTTTCCTCAGGAAGTGGTTAGTAAAGTCATTTCTTAAGAGGTGAGCAGCACTAAGTGGCTTTGCTTTAGTACTTGAATGAGATTAATAATCTTGACATTTTTATCTTCACATCTAATAATCAAAAATTAAAAATGAAAAACTATTGGAGCCATCCTTCCAATTTCTCAACAGAAATTTAAGATCAGCCTTCACACTACTCATTTACTCAGGCTAGTATGTATTAGAGCTTTTTTCCTTGATTTTCTAGTTCTAACAGCAAAATCTACAGTCCTATTTCAATTTGGCATACAGTAGCTCATTTTACAAGTAATGTTTTAAATATGCCAAAAGACAAGACTTTACAAAGCTGCATTAATCTTCTAGAAGAATATTTATTTTATGTTTCAACCCACTAGCAAACTAATTGCCGGGCAGGCTAGATCACCCTTCGTAATTTTTTGTCTAGTTACCATGTTCTTATCTGCCTCTGCTTCCATTAGCTCAAGAAACCTTCCTAATTGTATTGAGACACTAATCCATACTCTACAATAAGCCACTAAGATAACATTTGGCAGACCTAGCTGCCTGCTTACTAAAATAGATATATCATGAGGACTTGTGTTACTGGTTATCCAGCCAAATTGATTCTATTTTTGTCAGTGCCATTTGTTATTGTCATGTATATTTTAACTTCCCCTCATTCATTGACTTGCAGTTTCTCATAAAAGCAAAAATCTGGTTTATGTTTCTTACATGGGATAAAAGTGTGGCTCTTGTTTAAGAATTCTAGGCAAAATATTTAACAGATGAGTAAGAACAGAAAATAATGAACCTGGATTAATTCTAGCATAACTAATTTTCTCAGAGAGAGAAGAGAAAGATTTAAATGATTCTGCATCATTTAAAGAAGAATGAGAGCATCTTTGTGGACTAAGACATCAGACAGAAATGACAAGAAAACAGATGCTAGACTCTCTTGTTACAAGGATTTGAATACCATTTTATAACTAGAAGAGAGTTTATATATAACTCTCTTTATGTATAACTAGAAGGGAACCATTTTGATCCTTACCAATTCCTGCACAGGAGAAATAATTGTTTTGTTCCATGTAGTGAGATTTTGTTTGGAAAACATATTATGTTGTATATATTATTATAAAATGCAAGAATAATGTACAAAAATATATTTTATGATATGCCAAATTTAAAGGGCTTTATTAGGGATGTTTGCTTTCTGCCAAGGAGACTGACATTCAGTAGATGATATAGTATTTTTGTTTTTTTTTCATTCATATAGTTAATCCTTCTTTTCTAAGGATTACAGAGGATTTCTAATATCTAAGGAGGTATAATATAGTAGTTGGCATTACCTTTGAATATTTGCAGCATGAATATTTTTGTCTTTGTTACAGTAAAGGGAAAATCCTTCCCAAAGATATTTGTCATCCTTATACTGACAATCCAATACATAAGCATTAGCCTATACATATTGGCCTTTCACAATTCAGTAAATCCCTTCAGAATAGTGTTTTGAGTCATTGCTATGCTAGAAGGCATCATTTGGATATGTCCAGCCAATTTATCTTGACACTTGATCAGCCTGTATTCTCCAAACATTCACTGTGTTGAGGCAGTCTATTATCCCGACTTTGCTCTGTCTGGATATTCCTGGACTATATTCCTAACTATACTGTACTTTTCATACAAGTTCACCTTGTTACAAGAAAGTATTTAATCCTTGCATTCTGAGCATTGCCTACATTTTAAGTTAGACGATCAGAAAAAAAAAATGGTACTTGCTGGCTGAGATTTATCATCTTGTGGAGTGTTGTGCTTTAAATTAATTCATTACTAAGTAGTCATTGATTAGATATGATTCATAAGTTGATCCTCAAAGTCTCCTAGGTCTATAGAGCAAATCTGAGTAAGAATAAAGCAAGTTTTCTGAAAATGTTAATCTAGAAACAAATGTTGAGATCAAAAATGTAGAAGCATCCAAAACTGAAAAAAAAGGGATCACTGCAGTAAGAAAGTCATTTTCTGTTTAGTTTTCTCCTCCTCCATTATAGCAGTACAAACAGCACAAAAGTTTTTTTTTTTTCTTATAAGTGTCTCAATGTGATGTCCTTTACTGCTTATCTTTGCAGTGTTTTATAGCTGTACAGTACTTTATATATCACATGATGTACTCATCAAACTAGCTGTAGATTGAACTTCATACACCACAGTATGACAATTCAAGATGGTTCAGAGCATATATTATAATATAAATGCTTTACTGTATAAATCTTAGCTGATAATAAAATGCATAATTGCATGCAATTAATTCACTCCAGCCATGGTGACGTTCATCAAAAATTTGGTAGCAAGTTTGCAAGGAGTGTGAAAACAAAAATATTAAATAATAATATTAAATCTATGACAAGATGAATCTAAGACCATTCAACTGCCAGACACAATTAAAGATTCTAATTCTGTCTCCTGATTTCAGTAATGATTGCTAAAACTAATCATGAATTGACAAAATTTTTTCAAAGACATTTAGTGGACAGTGATGACATAATAATAAATTTGATCAAATAAGGAATGTAATATTCAAAGGTAACATAATTAGAATAATTATGACACAAAATGCTGATTAATAGATTGCTTTTTAAATCAATTACATTCAAAAATTTTATGTGATGATCTCTGGTGTGAATGATGGGCTTTTACAGCTTCACGATATATTGTAAAGCCTATGGAAACAATCAGAAGGCCTTTCAAAATAATAATTATGGCTATTCATTTTAAACTATTAATATGTCATGACTGCATATATATGTATGTTTTTGCATTCTTATGTTTATATATTTTATTTGGAGATTCGTAATTAACAAATTTCCTCAATACATGATGATAAAAAAAAGAGAAACTATATATTCAAGCTTTAAAATACACAGTGAAATGGATCACAGGCAGGTTTTTTTGGCTTGCTTTTCTGTATTATTCCCTAATTCACTTCATTTCAAACACAAACAAGTTACTTCAAACAAAATTAAGATTACATACGAATAGTACAATATTCAATATAAGATTTCAAATGTCATATTTAAGTAAAATAATATTTTTTAATAAATATTTATTTTATATAATATTTGAATATAGTATTTTATTACCTATTACTTGTTGTATAATACACTGGTATTTTTACATCAAATACAATTAAACTATTTTTAAAACTGTGGAATGAATCATCTTTTTGGTAAAAATGTAGACAACAACAAAAAAAAAGAAATCTTATTTCCAGCAATGTGTGTTTTATTGCTGCAACATCTATAATTTCTCTATATGCTAACTAGAAAATTAATTAACAAGGTAGTGTTTTCTTACTCCAGGTTAGTAAGTGTCTTATTCACTCACACAAATTCATGTCTTTGATATTCTTAAAACAACATATACAATGGTTAATTCTTAACACTAATGACAACAATTTGTTAATTCAGATGGAATTAGTGTTTGGCAAAGCATTATATAAAAGGCATTATTTTTTCAAAGGAAAACAATAGAAATTATCTTCATCTAAAAGCATATAAAGTCTCTTTCCATCACTGATGTCTAATTATTATCTTCACACACATAATTCAAATCCCTTTCCATGTGTTTATGTTTCCTGAAATCTCAGCACATTTGAAGGTCACAAGTTCATAGACTGAATAAAGGGTATTCAGTTGCCTTGGAGATGCAACTCTTTGTTTCTGGTTCACATACAATAACAGATTATTGAACAGGAGCGCACAATACCCGAGCACTGAGAAAGACAAAAATTATTTCATTTTCTAGACTATTAATACATCATTTCCAAATAAAACTGCAGGCAAACTAAGTACAATCATTGAATCTATAATTTGAAAGACTAACTCCTCAAGTAGACTCTTCATTATATCATGACATAGTATCATCTCTGATTTGAAAGACACACAGCATCTGTAAACACTGCAGGAGTTTTGATTTGGGTGTTGAGGACCACAAGATTCTCTAATTAACAACTCCAGAGGCATATTGCATTTTTCATAACTGTTATTCATCAAAACACTAATGAAAAAAAGCTGCATCTTAGATTTGACAGGCTCACAGTGTAAGGCAGTAGAAATAATTTTTTTTCTCAAATAATCTACAGGCTTACACAAACTCAAAGAATACTTGAGTACCTTCATAGTCTGAGAATTTAAGCTAAACTGCATTGAAATTTATAAATGTCATACTTTGCTATGCAATTGATTACTTGCTTCCGATTTCTAGACAGGAAATGTTATCAGTCGTTCTTTCTGTTAAATAGAAATAATGGCATAATAACGTGTGTTCACTAAAGCAGTTAAAAAGAATTAATATTTCCTGTTTCTATTATTTCAGTCTGAAAAAAATTAAAAATCAAAAATATGGGTAATGAGTGAAAGTTTAGGCCAACCACACTGCAGTATCCTTTTTAATGATACTTGTTATCAAAAAGTGGCATCAGATCCTGCTATCAAATCCACATTTCGCTGCTTACAGCCATATGTGGGCTATCACAACTAGAAAACTATTTTGTTCTATCACAACTAGAAAATTATTTTGTTTAGAAGTGAGAAATATTCCTGTAGAATCTTGTGGCAGAATTGCTTGAAAAGGAGAAACTTAGAGAAAAACTAGGGCCTAACAGAAATTTTGGTTCTACAGAAGCTTGCTTGGGATAAAACACAGTCACCATCTCCAGCATTGTTAGTAGGCACAGGCTCTGGTCCTCCATGCTTCCCTTGGCAACATACTCTGTCCTCTTCACAGCTACAGAGAGAAGTATCGGAAGATGGAGTGGAGTTAAGACACCGTGGCCAAACTCTGTCGTACTGCCTGTGCCAGTCTGCTGACAAAGCACACAGTAGCTGCCCAATGAGAGATGTGTGAGATGTCTGGTGCTGAGCCAGCAAGGGTGGCAAATCATTCTTTTCATATGATCATTGCTTGAACTTTGCTCATTATAAGCTTATTATAATGTCAAAACACACCTCCATCCTCAGAATTACCTGCCTTCAAGGTACAACCACTCCTCACTGAGCATGTGCTCTAGATTTTCGACTAACTGTACATTTAAATGAAAGTGAGAAACTTTTTCACCAATGAATAACAATATTAAGAAAGACTACAGTCACTCAATTTCCACCTCGATGCAAAGAAACGGTATAAAAGGTGATATAAGGAGGAAAGAGGAAGATATCCCCATAAATTCTGGATCAGTCGTTGGCTGATCACCTTTCCTTCCCTTGGGACAGGACACTGCCTGAGGAGACTCAGAAATAAGAGGGAAGATTCCATTGTAAATTTTGGGATCAGTCCACTGGTCGAATCTCCTTTCCTCCCCTCAGGTCAGGACATCACCTGAGGAGAGCCTGGTTCAGTCTTGAAATACAGCGAAATTACAATTCAATGGTTATTGCAAATGAAAGCTATTGCAAAGTCAGACTTTATTCTGAATGCCAACAGAAATAATTTTTCTAATGTCATTCTAGATATCAATGTCCATAACATAGTATATGATACATCTTCCATGGTTTTACAGGTGTTGTCTTTTTAACGGGTAGTGCCCTAAGGTTCATGCAAAGATGTTTTTCTAATTTTGATGTCAGCTAAAATATGTTTAAATCTGAGGATATTTTTCCCTTATGTACCATTACAAAAAATAAAAGCAAAAAGGGATTTTAAGCATACCAAAGAAAAAGTAATGGTAATTCACCTGTGCTCAGACTACATAGATATATGCTTTTTTAGAGAATAAATAATGTGAACGATATGGGTAATACTAAACATTACAGAATTCATCTCAGGTCAATTGAATTTATTTTCTTGTAAAATAGGTATTTCATGAGAAGTGGCATACATCAGGCAAGAGATACAGTTCTCAGCTTTTAGATCTCATTACCCTTTTCTTTCCTACACTAAAGAACCATTTATTTACCACAAATTTTCTTTCTGAGATAATAAGGCTTTTTTATTCCAATTTTTGAGATATTTTGTCATCACTTTTATATATTGTCTTCAATCTTTCAGTAATTTTACCTGAGATATCAAAGTTTTAAGCAACAGCCTTTTCAGTTTTCAGTTTTGCTACATAGTGACCATTCTTATGCTGATTCTTCCAGGTCTTATAGGGTTAAAATGAATGTACTCTGTTTATTGTCCGGAATGCCACCTGAACCATTTTCTCTGCTCTTCAGCATGCTATTCAGCAGGTCTCACACAATTTTCTTTTTCTTTTTTTTTTCCTAAGCCTCACCAGTTATGTGATTTCTGTTGCTGCAGAGATCTGACGGACAAAGAGCTGGCGAGGATGTAGCTTCAAGGATGGAAGTTACAGCTTAAACAATATAGAAGGGCCTTCAAGAAGTCCATTCTCCATCACCTCTCCTTTGTATTGATGCACATAGGAAAACTGCGAGCATGTAAGCTATAACATCTGAATTCAAGAGTTTTCCCTATAATCTTGTAAATTCTCAGTACCAAGATGCATATTTTAAGTCAGTGTTCACTATTAAGGGGTTTATTTTTAATAATATGTTAAATATATAAATTATTATATATTTAATATATTAAATACATAATATTATTTTTAATTCATAGAAGTAGTAAGTATAAATATACATCACTGTCAAGTTTTTTTCCAGTTCCATAGAAGATGAGAAGAGACAGAGAGATTAACATAAATACAGAGCTTAGTGCACAAAAGAGTGATTTTTTTATGATTTTTGTTGTTGTTGAATTTCATTATGTCTTTAATGAGTCAACAATAGTATTCCTTTTAGCTTACTGTTTTTGCTTCTGGGTATAGTACAGGGAATGCTTCCCTAGCACTGTTCCCTATTTCCCCTATATCCACAATTCTGCCAAGTCTTCTCACTTCATCTACTGCCTGTGTCCAGCTCAGGTCACTGGTGAATTCCATTCCTCTAGTGTTGGAACACAGACGGCTCCAACAGCCTGCTGTCATTTTTTGTTCAAGGCTTCTGTTTTGTGTAGCAAATGAACAAATGGTTCTGCTCATTTTTGCTGGAGTCTGTCTAGTCTGCATGGCCTCAGGGGTTAACCTATCAGCAATGTTCTAACAAAAATTGGCTGAAAAGGATGAAGTTTGACTTTCTTAATCATAAACAGGATGATTTTCCTGGGGAGAGTCAACTTTATGAAATATCTTCTTTCACTTATTCATTTATTCAGTTCGTACTTTGAAAATAAACAAACAAACAAAAAGAATTGCTACAGTTTTTCCAAAAAAAGTAAATTAAAAAATTTACATATATTTTCACCTACTATATTTCACAAAAACATGTTCACAGCTTGAGCTTTAAGATATATCTTCAAAACATAAAACAGAATGTCAAACCATAGAAAATACAGTTCTTAAGTAAATTCAAAATGAATGAAGAGAAAAGGATCAGAAGTCTAACTGAACAAAACTGCTGAAAACAGCATAAGTGGAGAAGGCTCTCCGGGTTAAAAAACAAGTAAACAAAAACACCTGCAAGATTGAATATAACAGCATACCTAACGGTAAAAATATTAGAAGATGTGGTAGAGTTTGATAGAAAGAGACATGTCAAAAGGCTATTGCTGTAAAATATTTTGAGGAATGAGATATGTCTATGTCAGCAAAAAAATAAGAAAAAATGACAGATTTGGGTGGAAAACTACAAAGAAGAATGGAAAATCATTAAAACTAAACTATTACAAACTGAAATGTAATGAAGACAGTATAGGTTTCTAAAGGAAAAATAAGTGCACTTTACAAATGAAATACCCTACTTCATCTAATTTTCTCATGAGCTATATTTTATTTTGTTGAGAGTTGCCATTTTCATAGTTTAACTAGAAGATAACACTGTACTATTAGTTTGAAAATCTGCCCAACAAAATATTTGAATTAACAGCGATTAGTATTTGAGAACAAAATGGTCTCTATAAATATTTTTTTGAGATTTCATTTCATTTCATGAATTTCAAGAAATTCATTTTCAAGAATGAAAATGTGGCAAGTAAAGAGCTAGTTTAATTTTAAGTTTTGATGGCAAAGAATGTCTTTGGTAAAGGTTCTCTACAGACCCAGGTGATTTGAGTAACTGTAAGCACACATTTTGCTGTGAATACATATAGACATAAGAATGTGTATTATGTTCGTAATCAAAACATCAACTGATTTGATTGATAAGTGTTTCAGCTTTCAGGGTTCATTCGGTCTTGATAAACAAGAAGAAATGCCCAGCCCACTGATATATTGAACTACGTAATACTCTTTTATTCACTGTTTTTCCCTTTGCTGCATAGCCTTACGAAAAATGTACAAGTGCCTAGCACTGAAGCTGCAGATTGATATTTGCAATATGTCAAGGAGATATGTCAAGGGGTCATGTAAGTAAAATAATAATAAAAATAATGAATGTTTTTATGGTTATTTTCTCTGGTTCATTTGATACTTCTACTTCAGAAAGCATGGTGAACTATAGTCCAATATGCCACTACACAGAAATCTATCTCCATTACCAAGACGAAACAATATTAATCTTAAGTAGCATTTATCAAGCATGACAGGTTTACTGCAGTAGATCCAGACTTCTGACTACATATCAACTCTAGGGCTTTATATATGGTATATGCAAAATACATAAGTAAAAAAAAAAAAGTGTGGAGGCATAGCTAAGTTTTGACTCTATTACTTCGTCTTAGCTGTTGTGGCTGAGAAATGTGGAGCATACTGAACTTAAGGAATTTGCTAAACTCTAGATATAGATCTAGAAATGATCTACTCCTCTAGCCATCTTTAAAATATAAATACATTTAATATACATTGTTTAAGTCTTGCTTTTGAGCAATGAATACAGCTGAGAAAGTATAATATTCACAGTGTCATAGAATGCTTAAGGTTGGAAGGGACCTTAGAGGTCATCTGGTCCAACCCCCCTGCACACGCAGGGTCACCTAGAGCACATGGCTCAGGGCTGCATCCAAGCGGGTTTTAAAGATCTC
>JAUBOD010000752.1:1292954-1307660 GCA_032353885.1 Nothura maculosa | reverse complement strand
TTGGTGTATAAGCATTTTAGGGAGGTAACTGAGACAGAACTTTTCCCAGGAGGCATGAGAGAGGACCCTCTATAATCATGTCCTAACCACACTTCCCCACTACCATAGGCCTGTTGGCCTGTATTCTCTCAATTCTTACTTATTCTGTGTATTTCTCGATTGATTTTGTTCTGAACCAGATATAAATCAGATCAAAATATGGATTTGGCCGGTATAAATTTATAAGTAGCTGCTGGATTTTTAATCTGATTTTTTTTTAGTAGCCTCTGGGGTAACTCCAATGTGATACAGAGAACATTGAAGCTGATAGAAAATCTCGCATTAAAATCAATAAGCTTTGGATTTAACCTATAGTTTCTGGACATAGTTGAAATTCAAGTGAATGAAATAACCAAAATACTCACAAAAAGATGCTTCTATTGCTTTTATTTTATTATTTTATTTTATTTCATTTTAATTTATTTTGTGGTGCTTTACATAAAGATGCATATTAGAGATGTCCAAGCTGCTTATTATAAGGCATATGACTTCAAAACATGGAGGAGAACTGATTTCAAAATGTTTATTTAACAACTTCCTGTGTTGCTAAAGATCTAGGACATTATTTCTTGCACAGGTGAAAGATATATGGCACCTTACTTCTTTGAGAAGATAGCTTTTAATATGTTTTCTATTTCTTTCTAATAATGGAAATTATTCCAAAAATTATATTTCGTCTCACACAATCATTTTCTTTTTTCTTTTTTTACCAATTAATACATTTTTAAGACATCTTTTTAAGACATCTAAATTTCTACTATACAATTTGGGAATGTTTTAGTTTGCTGATGATTCTTATAATTATGAAATACACAAATGCATATATGAAATTAGATGTGAATTTAGTTATTTTGCTATTTTTAATCATTGCTTGACTCTACATTTCAACAGAATCATAGCAGTCTTGGCTGCTTAATTCTTCTTTTGCATTAAAAAAAGATAAAATGAGAAAAAAATATTTTATCCCTCTTTCAGACTCAAAACCATAAATCACAGAATAAATATTATAACTTTTTTGCATTTAGCTTCTCAGAAGGTAAATTTATAACCTTAATTTCATGAACTTATAACAATGATTAAAGTTGTTTTAGCTGAAGCATTTTCACACACTTAATTTTGATTTTTTTTTTTAAAATGGAAAAGAAAACTATTGAAGAAAAAGACCTTGAAGTTGGAAATGGAGATACCAAATGAAATATGTACATAGATCACAATACTTTTTCCCATCAAGCACATTCATATACTTAATGTAATCCTGTATGTCATGTCCTAATCCTTTCCAAATAACAAAACTGTTGCACAACAGCTTTGAATATTCATATTTATTGCATTATATAATGATATTGTTTAGCTGATCCATTCATGTATAGTTGTATTTTGATTTTATTTTAATATATAAATTGTGAAAAAATAACATACGCTTTGTGTATGCTTACAGATTGCATGAATATATGTTTAATTTTGTCTGAATTGTGTAATTTAGTTTTGCAGAGTTGGTCTTAAATTTATTAATACATATCTTCTATAAAAGAGCTTCCTGCACTTTATATTATGAATAGTTTTAATTTAAATCATAACATTTCATATCCCCTAAAAATAATACTTCCACATACAAATGTGGAAAAAAAACCAATTTCAGTTTTCATTCATTTTTATGCATACTATAACTGAATAAAAATGAAAACTTTTGAGTAAAATAAATAAATTGGATGCAAATTAGTCAAAGTAAAAATGCAATCATACTTCTATTCCTATGTATCTTTCCATTTTTCTTATTACATTAATGCCATTTTTCTTCAAAATTATTCTTGTATTATGTGAGAAGGAACAAAGAGAAAGCTAAAATATTATTGTTATTTTAGAGAAAGCTTTTCAATCTGAAGTAATGACAATTGCAATTTAATATGATATATATTCACCTAAAATTCATGAATATTAACACTAAAAAGATAAAAATGCTTTTTGAAATTAATCAAGATTTTATTTTAATATTTCATGAAATTCTGAGTAGATATTTTTTATTTATTACATTCAGTGCCTTGCAATTAATAAAGGCTTCTTATTTATTCTATTTTAAATAACTGACAACCTACACAAGACAATTTCTCAAATTTTACCATATGGTAGCTTACACTGTTGATGTTAATTAGCTGTTAATCACCTGCAGAGAACAGAACAGAAGCTATAGAAGACTAGACAATATCATAAACTCCTTTTCAAATACAGTCCGTATACATGCCTATTTTATTTAGTATGCTTTTACATGTCAACAAGAAAATCTTAGCTCCAACTTGCTACCTGACAATAAAAATGCTAGACAAAGAGTATATTCTAAATCTTCAGTAAATCATCATGATGATTTAATTTCATATGGATTTATAAATTTTATTAACATTCATTATAGACTATTTTAGTCTGCTGTTGTCATTACATAATTTGCAAGAAACTGAAAACAAAACTCATAAGTCACGAAGGTATAACTTAAATTTTATCTTTATTTTGTCTTTAGAAAGACAAAGACAAACTTACACTAAAATGTTTCATTCTCTAAGTTTGCCCCATATAAAAAGATAGTTCCTAATGTTTGATGTTTCTGGAGTTCATTCTCCCCATCCACAGGAATTTTGCAAGAGGTATAAAACTTTTCTTATGTTGAATTACTCAATTACTTTTTTTTTTAACATTAGGATACACACTACATCAGCATAACTACTTGTGTTTCTCCCATTATGCTTTGAATTACATTTGATTCTTTCTTACATGTATAGTGCCGCAGCTGCTAGAGCTGCAATAAAAAATCAAGAAAAAAATCTAGATTTATTTATTTGACACTACTGTTTTTCCTAGAACACAGATAATTGCCAGCTCTATGTGCGTTATACTGCATAAAGCATCTACAATAAAAATCATAGATAGAGGAAAGTTTCATTAACAATCTGTAACATTTGCTATGAGATAATATTTGTTTTCTCAAGCTTTTTTTTTACTGTTACATGTTTCTAATGAATTGATTTTGCAATGAACTTTGAATAGAAAATCATCTGAGACACACCTCACGTAGCTACATTAGGGACTGTTCTTGCAGTGGGAATGATGTTGCGTAACTTCATTAATAATTATGCCCATTAAGGTACTGAAGGTGCTGCAAAAGAAGAAAACATCATTGCTGTTGAGTGCAATTCAATTTATCCACATCTCTGTGCCAAAATTTGCACATAGAATTAACTCATCATCAACAGTTGCAAAGCACTGGGTAGAGCATCCTTAAGCAAGCAAACTGTTTTAACTAAGCAAGCAAAGTTACAGGAAGAGAAGAAATAAGCATGGACAGATATGGGACTTTTCTTTAAATTTTCACAATCTCCTGCTAACAATTTATATCTGAAGCATTTTACTACTGGATATTTGACATAATTGAACATAAATAAGCCCTTTTTTTCCTATAATACATGTAACAAATACTACAGGCACTTTCAGGCTGCTTTCACACTACTTGGTAATATATATGGTTAAGATAAATAGCAAGGAGGCATTTTTCTCTTTCATTTGCAAATGTAGAGTATTTGACAGTAAGTAAAAGAAAAGAAATAAATTTGTTGGTCACTTGTGACTCCCCCTTAGCAAGTTTGACTACAGCAGGAAGAACAATTATGATATTTGAACATATGTGACATGAGCATACATCCTAAGGCAGTCTGTTTGCAAGCAATTCATGACAGACAAGAGTGCTATGAAACAAACTGGAATTGACAGAGTCCATAAAACAAGATCTGCTTTTGCCTGAAGATGTAAAGTACCAGACAAAGAGCTGTAAGTATTGAATGTTTGAACATAGGGTACTATGCCCTGTGGTTTTAATGGGGCATAGATACATACAGAAGGTCTTCACATATTCTGAAATAAACAAAAAGAGACACATTCTCTCCTTGATCTGAGTGTGTTATACAGGTAGTATGAGGTCAATCAAAAGATGATATTAAAGAAGATATTAAAGTGAAAACAAAAACCATTCCAGAGCATGTTGTCAGGCAATATGATCTGGTTTAGAGAAGGCTGGCAGCTTGACAGGAATCCCAGCTGGAGCTTTGCCACAGAAATGTGAAGAGCAATTTAGTCTTTAAATGAGGATTAAATTCTGAGTTGGCTCTAATGATGGAAGCTCTGGAGAGGCTTGATGAACAGAACTATGTAGATCACTGTTTAACAAGTTTTTCTACTGGTTGCTCGCTGGTATAGAGTTGGAAGTAAATCCATATTTAAACAGGTGATTAAATAGAAAACTGGACATAGAATAGAAGTTCTGACACAAATCTTAAAACAGAGAATACTGAAAATCAGCCTGACATTTTACAGATGAAATATTAAGACAGGAAATAGTATAAACTGAAAAGAATAAAGCTGTCAATATAATTTTTGATATACTGTTTTTCCCAAACTTTTGGGAAGCCCTACTTCTTTCCCATAATACTTATTTCAAACTTGCTATTCTTGCTGCTTTTGAAGATACTTGTACCCTAAAAATAATTGCCTTAGATATATACTTTTATAATTTATTCCAGTGACATATATGTCATCAGTTTTTTGATATAGCTGGTCAAAGTTCTGCTGAGCAAGAGGCATTGGTCTAGGACATCCTCTCATACTGATATACATTACTGAAATAATTTTAGACACATTCCATCTATAAGATCAATGAATATCCTGTGCCTGTAATGAACTCTGTATCCCGTATCATGATATAACAACTATTTGCTTCATTTTGGTTATATTGCTAAAATTTTACATAGACAAAAAATGTATCCTTGGCTTCACATGCAGGGCATACTTCTTTTGCAGATAACACTTTAAAGAGACAAATGAAAAGTGACAGCATCTAGAAACAGAGTGCGACAATTACGCAGCAATTAAGTGATGAGTTTTGTTTTAATTTTTAAATTGCAGAGAAGGAGCTATTTTAGGAAATTACAAGAGATTACCTAAGCTAGAAAACTGAAAAGAGGAGTAAAAACAGTAACGATAATGCCTCGTATGTCATGTGGGCATGATGTTGTGAATAAAAACTATCAAAAAAGACTGGGGTCATCAATGCACTGGGGCTCCTGCACTAACTGCATTCATTTTGCCAGCCTGCAGTGTCTGTGTGTCTATTTCCAAGATTTAATTCCAAGCACATAGAAAGTATAGGTGTCCTCTGTGCATAGATTTTGCTGCCTCAAAAAGGGATTCCTATGGTCGTTTCTTGACCCACAGTTTAGTAGTTACTAACTTGAAGTTATCTATCTTAGTATAGATTTGCTTCACTGCATTGATGCTACAGAAATAGCAACTACCATTTTATTTATCAGAAATCCACTGAAATCTAATCTACACTGATATGACATATAACTGTAATGTATCAAATTGTAGTGAAACATTGATACTGACTTTTTGGTGAACTCTGAGTTGGAGAAAAAAGTCCAAATTAATTCTAGTTATATAGTTCAGCTTAATTTACAATCAAATAAATTTTTACTAGAAGAGTTCTTGTACATCTTCCATATACCAGACTCACTCTATTTTCATGTTTAATGATTTCAAAGATAGAAATTCTCAAGATTCACTTGACATATACAAACTGTTTTTTAGTGTTTTCAATTTTTGTTTCCAATTTCAAATAGAAAGACCTTAGCTTTTTTATCTGTTAATAATTTTTTGATCTCTTCTTCAGCTTAAGACTTTTTGGGGTGATATTGTTTCTATGTGTCAGACAAAGAATAATTCATTTCATTTTCTGTTATTTATTTTCTTCCGTTGGTGCTGGTACATATGACCTAGTACATGCATATATTGCTCAGGCATTTGTTCAAGAGCTGGCTATATTTTCTGTAGTCTTTTAGAAGAAGCAAGTTTAATTAAACAAACTATCTGATACTTAAAATCTGAAATGAATTGAAATGAAAATCTCAAGCTCCAGCACAGGGCAGCGACAGATCTGACACTTCCTTGAGAGCAGTTCAAGCCTTTGTTTTAAGCTTTGGGAAGCATCAACATCATTGAGCTCTGCTTGACAAAGCTGCAGGCAGATGAGTAGGCAGCTGACTTGGCCCGCTACTGAGGTTAACTGAACTGGACAAGAGAAACTATGGGACATGATATGAGAAAACTACCGTATGTAGAGGATATCAATCTGAAAAGCTGACAAAACTTAGGACTGTCAAGGATGTCTAGATATCATCATGCTTCTAGGAGATGTGTGGGAAAGGGTCATGAAAGGGCCACAGACATCCAGAAGTGGTGCTGAGGCTCAATGCAGAATGTATTCATGCAAGAGCAGCAGTGCCAGGGTGTCTATACCACCTGTGTGCAGTCATGTATTTAGTGGCTCCAGAAAGCCAAGATGTAGCTATTGAGGTACTGAATCCGTGATAAATGGAGGAAAGTGATTATGAGGAGGAGTTTAGTTTGGGAGGAGATGAGGTTGGTAAGGGAGAGAACCTGGGAGGAGAAAAGAGAAGAAATACGTATTATAAGGGGTAGCAAATCATGCAGTCAGTTATATTTGACAGTCATGTCCTGCAGATCTGCATCTGAACATGGAAGGTTGGAACAGGGCAGTAAACCACCCTGCCCTCTGTATGCGCCCTTATGCCGGATTTCATGACATGAAGGAACGTGGTGGGATTCTTTGGGAGTGTGGACTCCATAGTTCAAGGACTATGAAGCACAGTACAAGAGATCAAGCAGTCTGTCAAAATAGAAAACAAAACAATAACTGTAAACTGGCACTATGCAGATCAGATCCACATCAGGACATGATGAAGATTCTAAGTGTTTAACAACTGTCAATCAATCTTCCCGGGAGTAATTACTCAGGAAATATATATAAAGAAAAAAAAATCTCATTTTATCTTGAGAAGTGCATAGGATGGAAACACAAGAGCTTTCTCATGATGAAGGGGAGAGAGGAGGGGAAGTATATTAATCCATTTTTCTTATATATAACAAGGCTGAAATGATATTTTTGAACTTTAAAGATGTAGAAACAACATCAACGAAACAGAAGAGAATGTTCAAAGTATTTTGAGATTCCTATTTCCCAAAGGCATTAAAAATAAGATGTTTCAACTTATAATAAGCAGACAGGTTTCTACAGGCTTACAATATCCTTATATATGATCAAGATGAGAAGCAGCATATATAAGAAAGAAGATTCTCAAAGAAGATAATTTCAGTGTTTACTACAGGCATAGAGCATAAAATAGACAAGTGTGAAGAAATGCTTCAGACAGAACTGCCAATGGAAAGCGCTCAGAAATAATAATTCACATAATAACAAGTTGTCACCACTTGATTATAGACACTCAGAAAAGAGGAACATGAACTCACTGAACTACAAACTATGATGTACAAATTATCTTTTAAATTAGCCTCAAAAGCAGAGAAGCATAATGTAGCAAATAAAATGAGCAATCATAAATATCTTTAAATATTTTCTAGAGAACTGATAGAAGAAATGCTATTAAATGATAAATAAAGTAAATATGATTGCCGGCAGACAGATAATAAGATTTTTGTAGAGAGTAGTTGTGTCAAAAAATTCATTATTTGCAATAGATTTTAATTAAGGTAATGTAATTTACTTTTACAATGCTGAAAGATTTTAGCAAGGACATCTGTCAAAACCTCTTAAAACATCAGAATGTGACAGACAAATATCAGATAACCTGTTATATATTAAATGATTGGAACCAATGACTGAAAAAATGGACAGTATTTACAATAGAGGGAGATCTGCCAAACAACTGGGTGAGCTTTTGTATTGTCCAAGAAAAGCAATCATATTAAGGAGAAAAAATTTGAAGTGAGATCATATAAAATTATTCACCTTAAAAGCTGACTATAGGACCTTTAGAATAATTTCACAATACTGTTTCAGTAATGCAAAATGTCAATGGACCTGATAGTTGAAAAATAATAAATATCAGAATAAATAAAAACAGCAATTATAAATTGGTTTTGGGAGGCTTTCAAATAATTGTTTCCATTGAGGAAAAAAACAAATCTTTGAAAACTATGCTCTGAAAACACTAGCTCAAAGGTCAGTGTGCAAAAACCAATGATGAATACACAACATAAGTAGGAAACTGAAGGATATCAAAAATGAAGGTATAATTTCTCTACTGTATTCCAAAGGCTTTAGGCATCTGTAGCAAAATTCGGGGCAGTTCATTTGCAAAAAAAAATAGAAGTGAAAAGATACACATAACCCGCATCAGGGATTAAGAGATAGCAGTAAAATAATGATTATATTAGAAGAAAATAAATAGATTGATGTTGGTGCTCTTTATTTTGAAAAGCAAGAAAGATAACAGAGGAGTTTTATGACAAAACTTGATAAAAGTACAAGCAGAATGGGAAGGAAACAGGGAAAAGGAAAAACAGGGAATGACCATATCTTATTTTTCACAATTGAAGAGCAGTGAAATCACGTTCAAAAACAAGCAGAACAGATTGCTATTAATTTATTAAAAGTAAATTGCCTCAGAGTATTACTTAGTATAAAAATGTAGATGCGTTCAAATTGGAAATATACAAATTTATTAATAATTCCATTAGTAAACATTAATGAGTATCATCTCTCTATAACTTCTGGCTCAGAATTTCCCAACAAATATTTTATTTAAAGTATATGTCAGGAAAAAAATCATATATATTCCTCGCTTTCTGCGAACACTACCATACTTTTCTGCAGAATTCTACATTGACTAGAAGGAATTGGACTAGATGGCCTCTAGAGGTCTCTTCCAATTTTAGGAATTCTATTTAACTGGCAGATCTCATAGTTAAGCCGCTTGCCATCATCTTCGAAACATCATGGAGAATAGGGCAGGTGAAGGAGGACTGGAAGAAAGCCAACGTCACTCCGGTCTTCAAAAAAGGCAAGAAGAAGGACCCGAGCAACTACAGGCCAGTGAGCCTCACATCCATCCTTGGAAAAGTGATGGAACAGCTCATCCTGGCTTCTGTCTCCTAAACAGATGGAGGAGAAGAAGGTGGTCAGGAGCAGTCAGCATGGATTCACCAAGGGGAAAGCATGCTTGACTAACCTGATCACCTTCTATGATGGAGTGATAGATTGAGGGCAGAGTAGTGGATGTTGTTTATCTGGATTTCAGTAAAACTTTTGACACAGTCCCTCACAACATCCTCCTGAGCAAGGTTCGGAAGCATGGAATAGATGAGTGGATGATGAGACGGATTAGGAATTGGCTCAATGGCAGGGTGCAGAGAGTGGTAATCAGAGTCCAGCTGGAGTCCTGTACTTAGCGGCGTCCCCCAAGGGGCAGTCCTCGGTCCCATCCTGTTCAACTTATTCATTAATGTCCTGGATGAAGGGATGGAGTAGTCCTTCAGCAAGTTTGCTGATGATGCCAAACTTGGAGGAGTAGCTGATACCCCACAGGTCTGTACTGCCACCCAGAGGGACCTAGACAGATGGGACGACTGGACAGTGAGAAACCTAATGAAATTCAACAAGGGCAAGTGCAGGACCCTGCACTTGGGGAAGAATAACCTCGGACACTAGTACAGGCTGGGGATTGACCTTCTGGAGAGCAGCCCTGCAGAGAGGGAGCTGGGTGTCATGGTGGATGACAAGTTGACCATGAGACAGCAGTCTGCCCTGGTGGCCAAGGCCAATGGGATCCTGGGGTGCATTAAGAAGAGCGTCTCCAGCAGGTCAAGAGAGGTGATCGTTCCCCTCTACTCAGCCCTGGTGAGGCCACATCTGGAGTACTGTGTCCAGTTCTGGGATCCCCAGTACAAGAGGGATGTGGAGCTGCTGGAGAGTCTAGCACAGGGCTATAAGGATGATCAGGGGCCTGGAACATCTGCCCTGTGAGCAAAGGCCGAGAAAGCTGGGCCTGTTCAGCCTGGAGAAGGATGAGGGGGAGGATCTGATTAATGGCTATAAATATCTCAAGGGAAAGAGGAGGAGAAAGGGGCCAGCCTCATTTCAGTGGTGGACAGTGACAGGACTAGAGGAAATGGCTTCAAACTGAAGCACTTAAAGTTCCACAGGAACTTAAGGAAACACTGTAAGGATGACAGAGCACTGGAACAGGCTGCCCAGAGAGGTTGTGCAGTCTCCTTCTGTGGAGATCTCTAAAAACCGCATGGATACAGCCCTGTGCCATGTGCTCTAGGTGACCCTATGTGTGCAAGGGAGTTAGACTAGATGAGCTCTGGAGTTCCCATTCAACCTTAAGCATTCTGTAGTTCTATGTTACTATGATTCTATGGTTAGAGGAGGAGAAATGCTCTAATCATTGTAATTATATGTTGTTTCAGATCTAATTAACAGACGATTAGGTTGAAATTTAGTTACTTTGAAGAGTTGCATAGACTGTGCATTGCAATTTTTATTCACTTCTTAGTAGGATATTTTATGGTTAAGAATAGGTGTTTTTAAAGGAACAGAAAGGTTTAAAATATTCTCAGTCTCAATTATTTAAAATCAAAATAAGGTCATCACAGTTGGGATGAAAGAAGCAGTGGCATGGCATTCACATTCAAGGATTTTTAACCGTCACAATTTTTTTTTTTAAAGCTAAGATTTTCAAGCTGTAAAAAACTATGAGGATAAATGTATTTAAAGCAATAATATTTGAAAAAGTGATATAATAATAATAAGATTTACTTAGATCTGATGTGTTTCCTGTCTTCAGTATTCTCATTATTTAATTATACCGGAGTCACAATAAGAAAGAATATTTATCTCAACTGTTAGTTGAAAAACATGTTTAAGGATTAGGGATATTTTGCCTTTATTTCCCCTTTTTAATTTTTTCTTTTCATTTCCAGAAAGTTACCAAAGACTTACTAAAGACAGTGTGATCTTTATTGTACAACTAGCCACTCATAATATATGGGTTTTTTTTCCAAATTTATCTCAAACTACTGAAAGTATATTCTCTCCTTTCAGGGAACAAACTCTTCAAGCATGAGCTGATTCTGAATATCTGTATCTTGGCAATATTTTATGTAGCTTTAGCCAAAATGTTAGAGCTGTCTAATTGTAAACACATTTATAGACACATTGCTACTGGAGCAAATTTAAAAATAGTCCTAAGTCAGAATGTAGGTTCTTACAGAATTTTACTAAAGTGAATACTGAATATAGCAAAGTTTTGCAATATTAGTGAGCACTATGTGAAGCAATATGTATATTAGAGTCCATGAGAATATTCAACAACTCTGAAACAACCCAAGTTTGTAGTAGCACGTGACCCAAAGTCTTCCTTCACATACTCATGCTTTGAATTCTCCCTACTCCTTCACTCAGATTCTTTGTTATTTTATTATTTATTTTTAGTACTTTGAGTAGGCATGCAATTGCAGAAACGCAATGACATGTATTTATGCAGATGATATAAAACTGGACCAAATTTAAGGAGAGTTTGAAATGTCCTTGAGGATCACACTTGAGTGGTTTAAGAACTGGTGTTTTACTGCTTCAGTGTTATTAATGCTTCAATGAATAGATATCCTTTTCTTGTTAAATACAGTGTTACTGAAAGTAGTTCAAACTATTGTGTTTTAATTTTACATTTAAATAGTCTGTGAATATTTACTTTCCCTTTGCTAAACAAAACATAATTTGTTTCTGGAAGGGACAGCCAACTCCAAGACAAAGATTTTGTAAACCATAAAGATCTCTAATAGGTTATTTAAATATATTCTGAAATTAATCTTGAAGAATTGGGGCTAGTAAGTCCAATATACCCTTGTTTCTGTAAATCCATTGAAATTAAGTTGTCCTGAATTCACTGTAGAAATTAAAATTGATTTTGACAATTCTCTATTTTGTCAAGATATTCCTTTTTTGTAATTGACATGTAGCTAATGTGCAAATATTCTAGCATAGAGTAGGAATCCAACTCAATTACCTTTCAGAGAACTCCATGAATTTTGTATGATATAATATTTTTGAAAGAGTAAATAGTCTGCATTTAATAGCATTTAATAGTCATATTTAAAGATTCCCTCTTTGCTTCTGTGAATGATTCCCTCTTTGCTTCTGTATAGACAGCCTTGTTGAAAGGGAAAAAATAAAAAGAAAAAGATATCTGTGGAAATGAAAGGAAGTTTGTAAGTATTTTCACACTACTAAATTATTAATAGCATACTAGGAGCTTAAAAATCTGATGTGGGAATTGAAATGTTTCCTAAAGTTATTGGCTCAGAATTCTTTGTTATTAGCATTATCATCTTCAGCGGCAGCTACGTGCGCTGGCTAACAAGCAATACTGAAGATTATATTATTCCCTTAGGCATAAATATAAATTATATTCATCATTCCCTAACTATTTTCATTAAATAGTTCAGCAAAAGTAATATTAATTTAAATGTAAAATAAAAAAAAAGAAATAAAAGTAGTATTTATCTGATCAATCTTAGATATCAGCTATAGGAAATCACAAACTTCACCTTAGAAAAAAACTGACATTCTAAGGTAAATGTAATTATGTGCACTGTACGTAAACTTGTTACATGCTGCTATGTGTAGTAACTGTGAGAAGTATAATTACTATGGACTTTCAGAATTTTTGAAGATCCTATTCTGTTCTTTTTTTTAATCAGATATCCTAAAAGAGGCACCCTGATCCATTGTTTCAATGATTATACAAATGACAAAGGCACTTTGGATACTCTCATAGGTATTAACAGCCAAGACTAACATTGTTTGAAATGGAGTTAGGAAATAACATTTTTGTACTTCTTTCAGAAAGATCCTATCATTAAAGAAGCGAAAAGCCATAGGATTTTATGGAGAGTTATACTACTTTCCCCCTGACAAACAAGCCCCAAACCTTGTATTCCAGATAAGATAAGAACAAAGTTCATCAGGGTCTGGTACTAAGAGGGTAGAAATGTGCATGTATCTATGTCTCTTACAGTGATCGATCAAGAGAATCAGTAGGAAAAGAATATTAACCAAATCTATATGATATAACTTCATCTGATCAGATATCAGGAAGCAACCACAGTATCACCTCTCGTAAAAGTTTATATCCTCATTTACTGCAAGAACCTGTGAAAAATCTCTTCTAGTTACTCTGTCTTGTTTGTGTGTATGTACACATATTGCTGTAAATACTACAAAATTGTCCAAAAATAAAGATTTTTCTATATTTCAAACATTTGCATTACTTGCAAACATCCAAATTCCGTGACATACATCGTGCTGCTTCTACTACAAAAACGACTGATATAGCGAATATCTCTCAGGATTAGCTGCACTACTTTTGGTAACCTGATAGGCAATCAAAAATCAAGACCAAAACTCTACCTGAATTCAATTTATTTATTACTCTAGCAGAGACTAACTGTGACAGATCTAATAGTTGGAACATTAGAGGAAAGCCTGCCTTTCCTTTCCTCATTATCCCAATCCTGTTCTCACCAACTGCTCCAAGTAGCGGAAGAAAAGACTCTACATCCATTGAGATTATTTTTCCTTAACTTCTTGTCATAGAAACCTTGTAGTAGTTAGAGCAATCCTAAAGCAGCATCAGAATTTTGGTTAAATGTGCCAAGACAGCAGCGAGAATGAGAAAAAAAATGGACCACTGAGAGGCATTTAAACATTTTAATTGGAAGAGTTGGAGCTTTTCATTTGCTTTTCAATTTGTTACTCTAGGCTTGTTTTTTTCTTTTGGGACAAAATGGGACAAAAAAAGTGGAGAAGAAAATCAGTGGCACAAAGCACTATGAGTTTTAAATAAATTTAGCTGCTTTATCTGATAATTAACCATTGGAAGGCATTGATTTGGTAAAGATAGTAGTCAAGAAAGCAGTAGCAGTATGTACATTCCAGGGACTACTGTCAGCTTGTTGGCAACCTCAGGGAAAAGCAATTGCTAAGTAGCATTTCTACAGCAGAGTTTCATTGTGCTGATATTCTGTGCAGCAAAGGTGTATTAGATGGGAAAAAAAGAGAGAACAAACTGCATGCTATTTTACAGGCAGCTAGAGAAAATTGCAGTTTTTCAAAATTGAAGTGTAGACTTTTAGAATTATTTTTGTATTTACTGAAAGGAGGAGGTGGGAGGCAGTCCCATTTGCATGTTAGCATACTGAGCTGCACATTTTCTGGATCAACAAAATTAAGAAGGAGGAAAACTGTTTGACAGTTCAGCATTTCTTTTCATTCACAAGTAACCACTGATATATCTAATTTGACAATACATTAAAAAATTACACACTTTGTTCATTTATTTGTCCATCCAGAGTCATGTTTATGCTTTCTTTTAAGCTATTTTCAAATAGAAGAGATAGGCTCGACTAATTTCCCAAGCCTTCAGCTTTTTCTATTCTCTACCCTGAGATATCCTCAATAGAAATGAAATTGTACAGAATAGACTTCTAATCTATAGAACTGATCAAATCTATCAAATTGTGATTGCTGAGCTCCAGGACTGTGATTTTATTTAACTATCTTTACTAGATAACTAAACAGATACCATTGCAGTATAAGAAGGACATGGAGCTTCTGGAGAGGGTCCAGCGGAGGGCAACAAAGATGATTAATGGACTGGAGCACCTCTCATATGAGGAGAGACTGCGTGAGCTGGGCCTGTTCAGCTTAGAGAAGAGGAGACTAAGAGGGGACCTAATTAACATGTA
>JAUBOD010000752.1:1277097-1288424 GCA_032353885.1 Nothura maculosa | reverse complement strand
TCTTTCTTTCTTTCTTTCTTTCTTTCTTTCTTTCTTTCTTTCTTTCTTTCTCTCTTTCTCTCTTTCTTTCTTTCTTTCTTTCTTTCTTTCTTTCTTCAAAATTCCTACTGAAATACCATTTCTTATTACTTTTACAGCATAATAGAATCTTATCTCTCAGAGCACTACCTTCAAAAGGAATTTCTTACTAGAGTGAACCACTTTTATCTATTGGCCTTCACTATCTGTTTCTCAAGGCATTCAGGAGAATCATCACCAAGTTTCAAAATTTACCTTTTCTTCTATAGAAGCTCACATAGTAGAGTGTATAAAGCCTATTAGGTATAAATAGACAAATATTACATCAAGTATTGTGCTTATCTTTATAGAAACTGTTATTCACAAAAGTGGTTGGCATAGAAAGTAATTGTCAGTGTTCACACTGAGAGGTGGATTAGGGCTGGCATCTATAAAAACTTTTCACGGCAGTGTTGAACACCACATTCTTAAGGAACTAAGGAAATGCATTCAAAAGTTCCTTCAAAAACATTGTAGCATCCCTTGGACACAGAATTTGAGAAATACCACTTTTATTCATCTATATTTTGTTTTGGATTTCCTGAAGTCTCAATATGTAAGAGAGAGACAATGTTAATAATCCGCAATTAAACAAATATCTTTTTTTTTCCTTTTTTTTTTAAACAAGAGCTTCTAGAAAAGAAAGCATGAAGCAGCTTTGCAGATGATTCAGTGAAATCTTATGCATTTTATGTATCAAAAGGAACTGTGAAAGCTGGGAATATAAGCGAAAAAATGAAGCTAGTTCTGCAGCCAGACAAGAAGTCATTTGACAAATAAATGAAAAATCATTCTCCGAGACAAGGTAGGCCTAAAACTAACTACACTCTAACTGGTATGTGCTATGTGACAGAGGCTATAAGTACTGATGCTCAAACTACTACTCCTCATAATAATAATAATAATAATAATAATAATAAAGTTCTATTACTCTACCTGCACAGAAGAAACACCAAGGACATACATTACATTAAAGCTACTTTTAACTGTGCAAAAGCACTGGACAGATGATAAAAAAATAGTTTTGCAGTTAAGGAGGGTTCTAATTCTTGCTCTAGGCTTCTTCTTTAACCATGAGTGAGTGAGTTAGCTTTTTTTCTAAACCCTCATCTGTAATGTATTTCTTTTTCTATTCTAAACTTTTCAGTGCAAGAACATTCTTTCATTGAGATTTTCTACCTCTATAAGCATGGGTCTCCACTGTATATTCTGAACTGCAGTGATAGTAAGTAAAACATTTCATTCTATTGCAGGGGAGAGGATATTAATTCTGGATTTATTGCAGAGAAATTTATTGAGGAAAGCTATACGGTGTAGTAATAGCAAGAGAATCTTACTGCACCTTTGGTATTACCCAAATCCTGGTTTCTTACCATTCCAATGTTTTCCTGTTAGAGCTTCTCTTCATTCCAGCAGAGCAGCTGTGGGAAGCATCCCAACCAAAGGAGAGATTCAGCACCATGCAGCCGGAGACACGCAGGAATGCTCTCTGGGATGCAGTGATATATATTGGGCATGGAGTTTCACTTGTGCTCATACAGTCCTTGATGTGCAGATGTACCCTTTCCTGGTATCATGCTATGGCGGGGAAAATATATCATTTTGCTGACCTCATGCCTGATTCTGGCCTCCCCAGTTATAACCAGGGTCACCTAGTCCTCCTGGTCAGCCCTGGGTACTGTCACTTACTTGCAGAAGGGCTCAAGAAAATGGCAAAATGGGAGGTAGTTGTGCTCCACTACATACACTAACTTGAAATAGAACTGAAAAAGAACTCAGTACTACAGATTTTTGTTCAATTATCACACAAATCACTAAATTAAATCCACTAAGTCCCTTTAAATGTATGATCATGGGAACAGAAATTACATTCAAGTTCAGAAAAAGTATTGTCTGTATTGCATGGATCTTACATTCCTATGAAAATGAATTGTTCCTTAAAATTGGCAAAGTATGAGAATAGTTGTGTTTATTCTTCTAATGGGAATCATCCTTAATAAATGTGGGATTACTTGAATGTAATTTGTGGATTTATTAACCTGATTACATCACTCAGAATCCCAGAAGAGCCTCTGAAAATATTACTAAGGATGTCAGTAAAGAGTGTACGGTTTAAAAGGTTATAAACTAATCATACACTTATTAATTGTGGCCAGATTCCTGCCACCTCCCAGATTAGGGAGAAAACAAACCAAAGGTAATTACAGCAGTGTGCAGACAGGGGAAGGTATCTGTACTAGAAAAAGTGGTATAAAACAGCTCTCATGGTTGCAATTACCTTTTCCATTATGTCATTTTGAATTATTGCAGGAAAAAAATAATACTTGTATAATAATATGAAGTGCTGATGGGTTATAGCAATAAAAAAAAATGAGTTATCAAGTCAGCAGCTACAGAATATGCTAACTTCTGAAACAATCCTTACAGTAAGTAGAGATTTACTGAGTTCATTTAACAATACATGTGTAGCTCTGACTAAAAAATAAGCAGATCCTGTAACAATAACAGAGAGCCTGATGATTTTAGAGGTCTTGTGTTTTTGCTTAGAAATGTCAAATTACTCAAGATTTTCTTTTAGACTCTGACAAATGTTTACTTTCCCACTAAAATAAATCCTAACAGGAAAAAAATATCTTTTTTCTTTCCTTAGAGAACACATCAATAATTTTCTGTGTGAATTTGTAACTTTAATATTTGCACAGTTTTAAAACCAAAATCTAATTACAATTTTCATGAAAAACAATATGCTATAGAAATAATTAACTAATGAAATCTGCATATCAGTTTTCAGTAAGAATAGGCATAAAATTGACAAAAAAAAGAAATTTTAAAGGCTTTTATTTTGTTCTGGGCTGTTTTAGGCATCAGTAATCACAGAACTCCAAAACCCTACACTCTCTAGGTCAAGAGAATTCTAAGACAAAGCTGCAGATTCATTTTTCCCTTTTTCACTGCTATAAAATTATTTTTTGTAAAAAGGAAAATATTTTATGACAGCATATCCAGATCTGTAACTTTGCCCTATGCTATGAAATGTGGATATGAAACTGCTACAGAGAAGAGCTGTACCTCATTTTTCTTAAATCAGGAATAATTTGTGGTCTAACTTCTGACTAATCTCACCAAAAAAGTGAGAGACTTTCCTAGACATCTCATGAATAGCTTCAGGTTTGATTAGTAAGAAATACAATAGAACTGCACTCATTATCCTTTGACAGTTGGTCTTTGCTGCCAATAAATTTCCTTCTATTTCTATACTTCTCAAATTTTTTGAATGTTAATTAAAAAAAATCTTTTAAGATGTTATTAAGATAAATACCAAGATAAATGTTCCTTTACTTGCCACCTTCCAGCATATATGACCATGTAAACAGAAAGAAAAAAATCTTTTAGAGGAGATGCTGATAGTGTCCTTTCATCCAGTAGCTGCTGATGATAACTTTTAGACTATATGTAACCACATAGAATTCAGTTATATCTCTGCATTTCATTTAACTTTTTTTTTTTTTTTCCAGGTGGATGTTTTGAGAAACATATTGCTTCTATAGCATGGGTTTGTACTTATTCCAGCTAATTGAACTTGTGCATCAAATATCACAGAAACACAGAATCACAGAATCTTCATGGTTGGAAGGGAACTCTAGATATCATCTAGTCCAACCTTCCCGCTCCAACAGGCACACCTAGAGCAGGTGGCACAGAGTGGCATCCAGAGAGCTTTTGAAGACCTCCAGAGAAGGAGACTCCACAACCTCCCTGGGCAGCCTGTTCCACGGCTCTGTCACCCTCCCTGTAAAGAAGTTCCCCCTCACCTGCAGATCAAACCTCCTGTGCTTCAGTTTGCACTCATTACCCCTTGTCCTATCACTGGCCACCACTGAAAAAAGCTTGGCCCCCTCTTCCCTACAATCCCCCTTCATGTATTTATATAAGTTAATAAGATCCCCTCTCAGCTTTCTCTTCTCCAAGCTGAACAGGCCCAACTCACTCAGTCTCTCCTCATGAGAGCTATTTCAGTCCCTTAATCATCTTAGTTGCTCTAAGCTGGACCCTCTCTAGGAGCTCCACATCCCTCTTATATTGGAAAGCCCAGAACTGCATACAGTATTGCAGGTGCGGCCTCACCGGAGCTGAGTAGAGGGGCAGAATCACCTCCCTTGACCTGCTGGCAACACTCCTCCTGATGGGCTAGGAGCCCATTGGCCTTCTTGGCCACCAGGGCACACTATTGACGCGTGGTTAACTTGGTGTCCACCAGGACTCCCAGGTCCCTCTCTGCAGAGCTGCTTTCCAGCAGGTTGACCCCTAATCTGTACTGGTGTCTGGGGTTATTCCTCCCCAGGTACAGGACCCTACACTTGTCCTTATTGAACCTCATGAGGTTCTTCTCTGCTCAACTCTCCAGCCTTTCCAGATACCTCTGCATGGCAGCACAGCCCTCTGGAGTGTCAGCCACTCCACCCAGCTTGGTGTCGTCTGCAAACTTGATCAGGATGCACTCCGTGCCCTCGTCCAGGTCACTGATGAACAAGTTAAATAGCACTGGGCCCGGTACTGACCCTTGGGGGACACCACTGGACACAGGCCTCCAACTGGACTTGGCCCCATTTATCACTACCCTCTGAGCTCTGCCATCCAGTCAGCCCTCAATCCACCGCACCGTGTCTCGTCCACTCTCCTGGAGCTTCCGTATGAGGATAGTATGGTAGTCAATGTCAAAAGCCTTGCTTAAGTCAAGGCAGACAACATCCATGGCTCTCCCTTCATCCAGCCAGCTAGTTATTCCATCATAGAAGGCTATGAGGTATTTCAGACATGACTTCCCCTTGCTGAATCCATGCTGACTGCTCCTCAACACTTTCTTCTACTTCATATGCCTGGAGATTCTCTCTAGGATGAACTGCTCCATCACCTTTCCAGGGACAGAGTTGAGGCTGACCGGCCTGTAATTGCCTGGGTCCTCCCTCTTGCCTTTTTTGAAGACTGGAGTGACTGTTGGCTCTCTTCTAGTCCTCGGGCACCTCCTCTGCTCTCCAGGACCTCTTAATGATGGAGAGAGGCTGAGCAATGACTTTGGCCCATTCCCTCAGCACTCTTGGGTGCATCCCATTGGGGCCCATAGATTTTTGAGTGGCCAATTTGCCCAAGTGATCCCTAACTCAATCTTTCTCAAGCAACGAAAGGTCTTCCTCTAGCCCATTTATATCTCTTCCACTTGAGCCCTGCAGTTCATGGCGAGTGGCCTTAGCAGTAGAGGCAAAGGAATCATTTAGTAACTCTGCGTTCTCGGCATCCTCTGTCACCAAGGCCCCCTCCCCATTCAGCAGCGCACTAACATTTTCCCTCGTCTTCCTCTTGCTGCTGACATACTTATAGGAACCCTTCCTGTTGTCCCTGGCATGCCTCACCAACTGTAGTTCCACCTGGGCTTTGTTCTTCTTCATTTCGCATGGGCTGGAAAGAATAAAGACAAGTTTATCTAAAATACTGTCTAAATATATATGTGGGAAGCAGAAGGAGTTTGATCAAAGAGTACATGGAGCATTTGCTCCAGCTGATTACTGATTAGGGGGATTTTATTCTGTGCTAGGGAGAGGTTGATATAAAAGCCAAGTCGTAAACACTCCTCTTAGAGGCAACAGTAGCTTGCACACCATGACAAAAGAAGGGGCCAAGACCTCTGCTTAGGCCAGCATATGGAGCCCGACTGGTTGTGATGTGCCTCAGGACATGATCATCGGGAGTCATTGGAGCAGCTGGCGCTGCTGAAACAGAGGATTTAACTCATGTGGAGCTTCAGAAGGAGGATAAAGCTCAAAAAGTCTCAGGTTGCAGGCAATGACTTGGCCTTTGGCCAAGGCTGATGGTCTTTTAGGTTGTAGGAGGTCTGTGGTTGCTAAGAATCTTGGCTGCCAAGTTCAGGAATTATGGGAGATCAGCAGAAAGTGTATCATCACAGGCATTGAAAAATAGAGATCAGATCTTCTCTGAGATCATTCAGCTTAAAAATCCAAAACTGCAGAAGGGGGACAGGCAGAGTCAGTGTCTTATCAAGTTGGAAGGTGCACACTGGCATGTTCATGGAAGTTGTTGAATCCTGCCACCAGGAGGAAGACTTCTGTTCCTTGCATCTTGAATGACTGCATCTGTGGAACTGATGCACTGCCCTTGTAGCTGACAAGCAGGTGGATCTTCTGTCAAATGATTTGTCTGTCACTAGTAGTGGAAGAGTTCCTTCTCCCAAACTAATCTGATGCTTATCATAGGCTCAAATCTAAAGAAAATTCAGGATTGAGAGGAATTGGACAGTGTAGAGGCTGTTGTGTTTTATCCAGCCTTGGACTATGATTTCTGCATCTCTTGCACATGGGCAGCAAAGATATTTCCCAGGTCTCTTCTGTCTATATCAAATGTGCCTATCCAGCTTTGGGGATAATGGTCAAGGCCATGGAGGTTCAGAAAGTTTTCTCCTCGGTGCTGGTAGTGTGTAGAAGGGTTGAGGAAGACAAGATGGACCCTACAACTCAACAACTCTTTGTGCAGCTGGGGTCAGTAAATTGGCTTTGGTTTCCCTAACTATGGGACTCTCTTTTAGGTCTGACTAAGACTTGGAAGAAGTGGGATCCATCTGATTTTGCCTAAGTGAGGCAAAATATTTTTAACAGGCTGGCTACTCCAGTAAAAAGAGCTTTAAACTAGAAATGATGGGATCAAATGAGGAAATGTTGAATGAGGTTGTTTGGATGATGTGAACAGAAATAATCAACAAAACAGGGCTGAAGTAGAATTGTCCAAAGTGTACACACACAGGTAAGGAAATGGCTCTCTGAAATGCCTATACACAAGCAGACAGCTTGAGTCATAAACAAGTGGCATGAAAAGTCTTGAAAACTAAAGACAAAGAAATGTGCATAAATACTGATTCAAATCAGATTCAATTCATCCTTTGACATAACATGAGTCCATGGTATCAGTACCCTATATCAATACTTTACTGATTAATTTAAATAGTATACTGAGTAATTTAAATAGTATAGTAGTAGTATAATAATAATCATAAATAGTAGTATAAATATGATAGTTAAAATTCATACACATAGTATGAATAATATGTAAGTTAAAGCAATAAGTATGTCTGAGTTTCAGTGAAGCAAGGGTAAATGAGATGTGCAGAAATAACTTCAACAAGAAGTAAACAATACTTATATAAATTCATATATGTATATGTCAGGTTTATGAATTTTTCTGATTTGTGCATTTTTTGATAATGAAATATTGCAATATCAACATGCCTATGAGCAAGATAATATCTCTTGTTACTTTTTACTGAATCTTTTTGGCTTAAAGTTTTTCTTTGATTGGTGTGCAACATCTCATCTACTTGTATAGATGTATATCAACAATGGAACTGAGACTGATACACACATTCATATTATAGTGAGATCAAGAAAATAATACAATTCTTTCTAAAGTACATTGATGGTGTCAATTGTATTTTCTGCTTTCATCTTAACCTCCTTGTACACTTTATTTCCTTCATTTTCCAAATACTTTAAAAAATACTATTGTAAACTTCAAAAATATTTGAATCATGATTGGTCCCTGTTTATATCATTAAATAACTTTAACATTTCCAGGCCAGAAATACTATGGGAAAACATGGTCAACTCTTTGATATTAACAAAAACTCTACATGACAATACGTGGGAAAAAGATTCAAGTATTTTTAAGCACTAGGTTATATCTACAACTTTTATCTGCTTCAAAATATATAGTATGGACTTAAAATAAGGTTTCAGGGGGAAAAATAATATTTTTTTTCTTGTCACACACTTAACAAGTAAATTAAGAAACGCTTAGATGTATTAAATAGTTTGTTCATGTATTTACTATGCTTAAAGATATATTCTGTGTCATTTTCTATAAAAAGCACAAAAAAGGGCTGCAGTAAAGAGACTTTTTTTGCACAAAACAGGCCACAAAATAAATCCAAATCAACTGCTGAAGCAATTGCTGGAATGATGTGAAATGGAAATGTTCTAATCCATAATGTTTAGCCTCATAGTGATAGCCTAAAGCTTTCCCAGTTGAGAACAGTATGTTGAACATGTATTTGACAGAGGCTCACATTGGTAGAATATTGCTGCACACACTTAGGTGACCACAAGCAGCCAAGTAATATTTTTGAAGTAATCAGGGTGTGGAGAAGAGAGTGAAATACAACCCTGAGGACAACATAATATCTATCAGAAAGGCAGGAGAGGAATAAATACAAAATAGCATACATTAGGAAAAAAGCATTTTCAATATTTCTGTTGCCTGGTACTTGAAAAACCATTCCATTGCCCACTGACTTGAAACCAAATATGCTGCAATGGCAAAATGGAGCAAAAAAGGAAGTAGCACTTGGAGATGTTCTCCAGCATACTCCTGTATTTACTTTTCTTTTATTGAAATTTATTCCATTTACTATGAAATATACAGTTTTCAATGAGAATGAAATATATTTCATTTAAGAAAATATATAATTTTCTTATCTCCTAAGATGAGTTTACACATGTCCAGAGAACCAGCAGACAGATACCATTGCAGATACATTGATACCATATGCAGTCAAATGCAGGTAGATTATAGATTTGTAGATGACTTTTCACTGTTCATAGGAAAAGACTATGTGATAAGTTCACTGAGTTCACACAAAAATATAACAGGCAAATTAAGAAAGAATTAAGGCAAGATACAAAAATTAGATATGGTTAATGAACTCAGCAGCTAAAGACGTATTTTATGTAGTAGAATAGTCTTTTGTAATAACAAGAAACCTAAGGGAGAACAATCTGAAACTTGATATGGTGAAAGATATACAGCTGTATATGGAGAAATTTTGACTATTTTCAGAATGTTGGAAATTTAAGAATGTAACATCTGAATAAATTTTAAAGTGAAAAAATATTAAATTTTCACATAGAATATTTGGCCAAGAAGGCCAATGGGATCCTGGCCTGCATCAGGAGGGATCCTGGCCTGCATCCTGGCCTGCATCAGAAGGAGTGTTGCCAGCAGGTCAAGGGAAGTGATTTTGCTCCTCTACTCAGCTCTGGTGAGGCCGCACCTAGAGTACTATGTGCAGTTCTGGGCTCCTCAGTATAAGAGGGACGTGGAGCTTCTACAGAGGGTCCAGCGGAAAGCTACAAAGATGATTAAGGGACTGGAGCATCTCTCGTACAAGGAGAGACTGAGTGAATTGGAGCTGTTCAGCTTGGAGAAGAGAAGGTTGAGAGGGGACCTTATTAACATGTATAAATACATGAAGGGGGACTGTAGGGAAGAGGGGGCCAAGCTTTTCTTTGGTGGTGGCCAATGATAGGACAAGGGGTAATGGGTGCAAGCTGAAGCACAGAAGGGGATGCAGGTGAGGGAGAACTTCTTTACAGTGAGGGTGACAGAGCAGTGGAACAGGTTGCCCAGGGAGGTTGTGGAGTCTCCTTCTCTGGAGGTCTTCAAAACCCGCCTGGATGCCACCCTGTGCCACATGCTCTAGGTGTGCCTGCTTGAGCGGGAAGGTTGGACTAGATGATCTCTAGAGGTCCCTTCCAACCTTGAACATTCTATGATTCTATGATTTATTTTAATCAAAGTAATTTGTTTCTGGAAGACGTGATTTTTTTTTCATTATTTTTATTATATCCATATAAGGTACTAAAACCATTATCAATATATCACAAAGAGAAAAAAGTATGTAAAATCAGAACTGTTTTGATCTTCGACTTTATTTTTAGCAGAAAATGAAAATAATAAGCCAAACCATGCAACTAATGTGCAAAACCTGACATGATTCACTATTGTGCTGTGCTTTGAAATTTTACTAAAATAGAGAGACAGTATAGCTATTTTAATGACCATATTACTGAATTAAACATTCTGTAAAATTCTCAAATTCAATACTATTGAAACACATATGTTTAGAAACTACTCAGAAAATGAGTATTTCAAAAATTAAAAACAACAAAAACAGCAACTCCAAAATAAATGTAGCATTATTTAGAGAAAAAGAATAAAGCAGTTTTTAGAAAAAAATAATAAAATTAAATAAACTAAACTAAAAGAAAAAATAAACAAAAATAAACAAAGCAACCTCTTTCCTGAATTTACAGTTTCAGAGCTGGAGATTCCCTGTTTTTCTTTCTACTCTTATAAAAAATAGCTTTAAGATTTTTAATGACTATACCCTAGCTGCTCCATACATCTGATTATACAATCAGCACTTAAAGTTTGATTTAGACAGGAAATCTTCTGTTTAAAAATACTGATCATGAGAAATCTCCTTCCGTCCTACCGTCTATCTATGCCTATGATCTACATTTGGTGATAGTGGTGCCAGATTCCTAGGGGTGAGCATCCCTGAACACGATTACAGGATCCTGTGTCAGCACTCCGAACCAGTGCTAACTGTACCTTTTTTGTGGAGTAAATGTATCCAACAGCAAAAGTAGTTCTAACCTCCTGAGAGATTTTTCATTAAACTGGAAAATGGTGAGCTTCATATACAGATACTACATGCCCAATAGTCAGATAAAATATTTGCATAAAAGAACTTGAGGACAAATAGGTGCTATCAGTAGCAGGTGCCTAGGATTTCTCCGGGCTTGACAAGCTCTAGCAACCCAAGACGGTACTAATCCTGACTGACATCCAGGTAAAGTGTTATTTCCCAGGTCTTCTAATGCATTTAATCCCACAAGACCCCTACTACACCTGGCAGAAGATAGAAAGTCACAAATTGCACTGTCAGTCTTCACTCCACCTCCTTTCTCTGATAAATCAGATTATTCTCCAAGTTATAGGAGACAAGATATTGGAGACCCACATCCCATTTGTGCCCCCAAATTCTCCTTCTCAAATTCTCAAACTCCTTAATGTCTTTTTCTTAACTATATTGTTGCCTGGGAGCGTGTTGTATATACATGTTATATAGGTAGCTAATACAAACTTGAGTTTCTGTCTTGTGTGTTACAGTTTCAAAAGAGGCATGTTCCAGTTCCTCCTATGCAGCAGTGTACAGCTGCTAAAAGTTTTATGTTTTTGTTTTTCTTTTCTTTTCCTACTTTTCTATTTTCTTTGTATAGATCACATGATTCTTTTTTTTAACGATTTACTTTTTAAAGCTTAATTTGTAAAAGACAGCATTTTATATGTCTTTCTTTCTTTCTTTCTTTCTTTCTTTCTTTCTTTCTTTCTTTCTTTCTTTCTTTCTTTCTTTCTTTCTTTCT
>JAUBOD010000752.1:1248336-1276795 GCA_032353885.1 Nothura maculosa | reverse complement strand
TTCTTTCTTTCTTTCTTTCTTTCTTTCTTTCTTTCTTTCTTTCTTTCTTTCTTTCTTTCTTCTTCCAATCAATAAAAAAGAATGATTAGGAGAGAAATCTTTATTTCTGTTTTTCCTTCAAATAAAGCATAAAACAATATAATTCCCTCCCAAGCTGTCAACATTTTATTTAGCATATCCCTATAAAATCTTAGAGTCTCTAAATCCTTTCCAAGGTGAATCTGAGTTCAGCTACCATCAGAAAATATCTCAAAAATCAACATTTGAGATATGTTTGTGCTTGCTCTTGTTCAGCTGCAGAGGTACAAGGTGAACAGTAGCAAGTGTACCACTAAAATGTCTAAATATACTAGCTGGTATTATCTCTAAGTATCAGAAAAACGTTTAAATAAGTTTACTTTTATTTTACTACAAACATTCATCCATAAGAAATGAAAGTAAACTATAGGGTCAGCTCTTGATGATTACATTCTGACAAATTACCCACTAAAATATAGCGCTACACTAGGAACCTTTTATCAGTTGTACATAAAAGGACTCTTCAATTGTAAACTGAGCTCAATAGAGATTTCTGAGTTACCTTCTTTAGGTTTACCTTCTTTACTTCTAAATCAATTGAATGTGGATTTTTTCTTTCTGAAAATAAAACTTTTAAAAATATTTTCTCACTGAAATTGATCCAATGCATACTTATTGCATACTTATAAAGCAAGTGTTCATAAATATGGTGGCCAGGAATATAGTTAAGTTGGAATGTGTACTGCAAGGTGAAAGAACAACTCTTTGTGAAGTCTCACCTCTTGAGATTTCATTTAATAATAGAGGCAGTCACTTAAATTCTTTTCACATAATACTTCATTTTCTAATGATATTTCAGTATTTGGGTTTCCTGTAGAATTGTGATTACAAATCATTAAATTTTAGAGCTTTTGTAAAACAAAATAGCTTCTTGAAGCAATCTGAAGGAGAATTATAAAATTTCATCAAATAGCACTTTAGAAAAAAAGCTACTTAAACAATAATGAACTTTTTTTTTCCATTCAAGCAGACAACTGCAAGAGAGACATCATTTCAGGCTTAATTCCCATTTCAAGTTTAATTCCCAAATTCAGCCACATGTTCCTTCTGTTCCTTTTAATCAGGTCAATGGGTAATCTGTTGAGCTAAAAAGTGCAAAATAGTAAAGTATTAGAAGATGTTCAGGGAACATTAGTTGAGCTTCTTTTCTGGTTCCCTTTCTAAGTAACATATGCATCTCTACTGACTTTCATAACCCTGAAAGACTAGCCTCCTCTTTTAGAGAGATAATTACATTTACTTATTTTGCTATTGTTACCCAAGGAGTCACTTGTCAGATACAAGATACACTTAATTTAGTTTTCAACGTGAGCAACCTAGTAAAGGTTCGCACAAGTTTTGCAGCTTGACCTCGACCTGCTTAATGTCCTCCAGGCTGCCTGCCAAAAGCCACTGAAGACACCAAGATTGTGGGGCTCCTGCACTCCACATGGTCTTGGATCTGTATGTTCCAGCACAGCCTCCTCACAGCACTGTAGTCTAACTCCCTCCTTCCTCATTACCCTGTTGAGATCAATATTTTACTTTTGCCAGCTGGACAACTCTAAAACTCACCAATCGTATGAAATCTCTTAATTTTCAGGGAATGTCAAAGACCTTTAATAGAAAGGAGCACAAAGAGAAAAAATTGTCCAGGGGTTTCATCCTGCTGCTGCTTGAAGTTAAAGAACATTGTCCTTCTGATTAAGAAAGGAGACAGATACTTTGTCACCTGGGAGTTAACTGTCAATATTGCATTTAATCTCTATAATGCGGAGGAAGTCTCCTGTATATATGATGTATACATATCATGCTGCTTCATATTAAGCCAAAGACGTACTTTAAATGAATCAGTCACATAATATCAGATGGAGAAAGTTAAAAAAGAAAATTGCTTCTTCCTGCATAGAAAAGAAGGGAGAAAAAAATTCACAAATCCTTGGTCTCTTGTCATTCTCCCAGCAGACAGGCACAATACTACTGGCCTCAGTAAAAAGATATGGCATCTCTTTCTGAATTAGATCTATCTCTGACCAAATCCTCCTATTGGAATTTTTTTTGCCTCCTGCAATACTTAATCTAATCTAATCTAATCTAATCTAATATAATATAATATAATATAATATAATAATAACTATTATTATAAGATTAAGATTAATCCAATTTTTGGTCTTGAACTTGAATCATGTTTGTGAGCATTGCAAGAACACAATATTAGAGCTTTTATTACCAAAGTTTGTGGCTTATGGATCGTGTACACTAATCCAAAAGGGTAATACTCTCTTTTCAGCTTATGTCACTGAACTAATTCACTATTTACATATTTGCCACTAAAACCTTGTGTAGAAGATTTATTGTTTATACATTCTTCAAAGAAGGTTTAAAACCAGAAATAGATCATATTTAATAAAGGTAAAAGACAAATTTTAATCAGTATGTCTTTTTTAATGCACATAAATACTCAGGCTAAAAAACAAGCAAATGGCATTCTTAAATTCAGAAATGTTAGAAATATACTAATCCTACTGTAAATACTCTTCTGTAATTATCTAGTATAATATGTCTTGTGTCTTCCTCCATACAGTTCTAAAACTGAAGAACTAAAACTAAAGTTGTATGGCTAAGAAAGTATAGTGATGCTTCTTCCCAAGCAGTGTTCATAAGGATAAAACTTATTCTTGGTAATTCTCCATATTTTAACTACTTCAGATAGAACTCTTCACTCAAATATCAGTGAGGTTCAGTTGTATTTTACATGTATTGATTATATATTCTTCTTTCTCTGTGCCTATAGTTTTATTTTAATTTGTTTCCCAGTTCTAACACATGATCAAATTCAGCCTCACTGTAAAACCTACCTAAAGATGTGTCATCTCATAGGTATCTCTCATAAATGAAACAGAAAATGGTTACAAGAAATGTAAACAACCAAATGTTTGCAAGTGTTCTAGGTTGTTTTGTGCCATTCTATATCTGCACTATTTAATATAAAATAAAACACAAGTCAATTTTTTGTCCAAAATACTTACGTTTAAACAGTTAGTGCACAAGCCCATGTGCTTTTTGCAGGCCAAAATGTGAACTTCATTTACATATGATCTATCTGTAATCATCTGTGTAGATTGGGTAAGCTGTACTTGCATATGAACAGATGTTTGATCCTACAGTTTACCTGCATATGCCCTGATTGGTATATGCAATCAGAGTAACTAATCTGGCAGAGTAGGAGTGCATTGCATGTCTAATATGTCTAAAAAGCAGATCTATAAAATCCAGTCAATTCTCTATAATCCTTTGACATTAGAAGCAATCTGTACTTTTATAATATTATTATGCTGCCAGAAATACATACAATATATGCACTGTATGTTCTATATGGTTTTGCAGATATATACATTCTTTTGCCCTTCATATCTAAAAGTAAAAGAGTTAAATAAAAGAGTTAAATTGGATATCTCCTAAGGTCAATGGAAAACACCAGTAAAACTCATTTCCAAGTACTCTATAGTTCAGTAAAAGTGATGAAAATACTAAGCTATACAGTTCTCCACATATTGCTTTGTTTCACTACTGTGATAGACCAGAACAAAAATTCTTAACTACTGTCATCCCTGCCTGAAGGAAAGGCAAATTCCACTTAATGATAACTTTCTCCAAAAGAGATTCACAATGTAAAAGTTAATCAGAGAAAAAATCTTTTCTACCCTATTCTCTCTTGCCCTTTCTAATCTATGAATGCAAATGAGTTCTTCCCATTAAAACTACTTTGTAATCCAGAGTTCTAGAGATCTTCATTCTAGCATGTCAGTTTTACCCTGTCTATCCCCAGCCCACAAACTGGGTTGTAAAGTCACCTAGCTAGTCAGATGTCCAGAAAACAAATGCTTCACTAGTGTAATTTTCTTTCATGAGCTACTGTTCTAACTATGAGAGTCTATATGACCCCAACCTCATGCATATAGAGACAGCGTCTTGCATAAAATTAATATATCTATGAATCATATGTCCCATATTAGATTAATAATCAGTATGAAAACATATATATGTGAGACAGAAAGAAACAGAAATAATATTGTCAGTGAAGTATTATTAATTATAACTCAAGAATTTTGGCAGTGGGCAGAGGGGAGGGGTGATACCCTTAGCTCTGCATTTGCAGCAATCACAGGTCATAATTATATGCTGATCTTTCATTTCTCTGTTGCATGCTAAATAAAGAGCTGAAAAAGAAATAAACTTGTACATGAATAACAATTCATTTATCTTATAGAGTATTTCACTTTGCTGTCAGCTAATTAAATTCTGTCACTGAACCAAATATGATTGATTGTTACCTACAGCTGTTCCCTGTAAATCTGTCTACAAATAGCTGCTCCAGGATAGTAAGCATTCTGACACTCTCCAAAACACAGTCAGCAATGGAAACAGACAACCGTTGAAAATTTAATCTCAACAAGACTTCCACTGAACTCATGGGGATACCATTTTTAATTAGAAAGAGAATGCCAGACTCTGAGTAGCTTGCTTAGCAAAGTTCACTTAGTAACATCTGATTAAAAGACATAAGGTGGACAGCTTTATTTTCCCTCTAGGAAAGCCAATAGCTTTAGAAGTGATTATTTTCTTCACAAGATATTTTACTTATCAGAATGACAGGCTTGACAGATCATGCAGGCATATGGCAGATAGATTTATTGTATCCTATAGTTTCTGTTTTTTAATCTTGCATCCTACTGATTTGTTGAGGAAGACAGCACACTGCTAACCATTTTCGTTTATTACAAACAATAATAAATAACAAAATATATATTTTTTTTTTACAAATACCAATATTTACCTATGCAGCTTAAAGAGATGTACACACATTCTTGAAGGTATGATGGGACAGAGAGCATAGCATTCTCAGCAAGTTGGTAGGTGATTCCCAGCAGGGATGAGTGGCTCATACTCCAGAGAGCTGTGCTGCTTTTCAGAGAGACCTTGATGACATTGCAGAGAGGAACCTCATGGCATTCAAGACGGGCAAGTGCCCAGTCTTGCACTTATTTAGAAATTAACTCCAGATACGAGTTATAGGCTGAGGACCAACTGGCTGGAGAACAGATTTGCCAAAAAGGTCCAGGAGGTTCTAGCGTATTGCAAATTGTCCACATGGTAGCAGTGCTCTCCTGTGGCAAAAAAGCAAACAACTTTCTCAGCAATGCATTTCTAGCAAGTCCAGGGAAATGATCTTCTCTATTCAACTCTGATGAAATCCATCAGGAGTGCTATGTCCAGTGCTGGGCTCCCCAGTACAAGAGGAACATGGACACACTGGAGTGCCAGACACAGAAAGAGACACAGAAAGGATTAAGCCCCTGGTGCACCAGTCATATGGGAGAACTGAGGCTGAGAGCGCTTCAGGAGAGAGCTTCAGTCTGGAGTGGGGGATCTTATCCCTCTGCTGTGTAAATAAATGATGGCAAGGTGTAAAGAAGAGACAGCTAGACTCTTCTCAGCAGTACTCAGAGATATATGACAAGAGACTAATTCAAATATAGGAAATTCCACCAAACCATAAGATTAAAAAGACACTGTAAGAGTGACTTAAAACTGGAACAGGTTGCCCATACAGATTGCGGCATCTCCATGCTTGTAGATATTCAAAACCTGATGGACATCAGGTCCACACACTTTGAGCAGGGAAGTTGGACTAGACAGTAGAGGTCTCTTCCAGCATATTCATTCAGTGAATCTGCTATTTCATATTTCTAAATAAAAAAAAATATATTGGAGCTAGAATCAATCTTACATTTTATAATAAATAAGGATAACCAGACTTTTATATCCATCTGGAGTATCAAGCTGAAGTTTCTTTGGATATTTGAATTTAAGTTCTTCAAATTACCAAAAAAACAAACAAACAAACAAAAAACCAGATGCACCTTGTGTTATTATGAGCTTCTTTTCTACTGCACTTTTGTATCTATTTCTTTCTACTGGATAATACAGATTCTATATTGCATATGATTCTCTAAAATGAATAAAGCTTATTGTTCAAAATTGGACTGAGGTCGTGACAGCTGAATTGTCTGCTAGATCCCTACAAAAATAATATCCAAGTTATTGAACATCAAGAGCTTCCAGATATTTTTCTGGGGTTTTTTTCTGTTTTTTTTTCAGACAGGCTATACAACACAAAGTTTAAGTAAGACGAAAGAACACATGTTTCAGCAAAGGACTGAAAATAAACTAAAGTTCTGGAACCATTCACACTGTGGTAAATAAAAATGCTAGAAGCAGACGTACTAGGAGCCCAAAATAGAATGATGATAATATTATTTTATGTGCGGCTGTGCTAATACAAAAGGAAAGATAACCTTTAAAAAGACTGCTGTTACGTATCTGATATTAAAAAATCAAGCAATCTGTGAAACTAGAGAAAACATACTTGCTTATTGTTAAATATTACGAAGCAGATAATTACTAGAATAGACATGCTTAAATTTACCTGAAGAAATTGAAGAGCTTAGCTGTATTAACCTAGCTAAGAACCTCCATATATATGATATACACTGACTTAGCAGAGAAAAGATGAGTAGCTAGTGGGCTTATAGTAATTTTGTTGATATGTGCGTATGTACATGGCCAAAATCAAAGTGTAAAGAGTTACATATACAGATATCTCTTTAATTTTTAGCTCTTAAGTTTTTATGATCCTACTTTGTATCTCTCTTAACAAGGAGTTGTCTGGGTAGAGTGCAAACAGAAAAGTTTAATTCTTTAATTCTGGAAGAGACAGACATATTTTGATAGTGTTATTGCACTGTAAAATTGTTTAGTTTCCTTTGAAAATTCTGGATACATTCTTCCTGCCCTGTCAGCCTCTGTGAAACTAGTGCAACTTGGGTAAGGAGGGGGAGGAAAGGGAATAAAATACATAGAAACTACAATTCACTTTTGGAAAATAACCATCAGATGATGCCTCTGAGCCTCAATACTGGTGATCGCTTAGATCTGGATTCACTTAATTGTGTATCATGTTTGCTAGAACTGCATGATAAAGTTTTTCAAGGAGGAAATATGATTTCAGCGGTTCTCCTCTCACTGCAAATACAGTGCAGTGTGATCCTTCTTCCTTGTATTCCGGGTTCACATATTCTAGATAAAATAAAAGAGCTGAACCTATGTATCAGAAGAAAAATAATAGTGATGCTTGGCCTCTTTGATATTTAAACAAACTGGAAATGGAAATCCAACAAAGACTACAATTTTCAGAAAAGATAGCTTTTCTATGACTTTTAAATACATACATACATTTACATTTACAGAGTGGCTATTTCTCTTTTATATTTGTTTGAATGGCCCTTTAGTCTATATGTGATAGTTTTTAGTGGAACAAATTAGCTAACTACACTAAGTAAAAAGCCAAAAATCTTATTGCCTTAGCAGCCCCTGTTAATTCCTGATCTATCCAGTACCTACTTACCCAGAAGCAGTTCAAATTCACAGTTCACTCATTTAAAATCATATGTGGCTCCCCAGCTAATTCCAGTGGTAGGCAGAAATATTTCCAGGAGTAAATTAGCACTTCATAAATGCAAGAAAAGGAGAACTGAGGCCTTTGTTAATTTAAATGCTTGTTTTACTGAAAAATGATTTGGCTTCTGTCAAGGTAATTGCCATTTATAATTTAACAAACAATCATCTGGTCTCCCTGAGGCAACTGAATTCTTTGATGTGAAGTTCTGTGTGTGTACTCTGTCTGCATGCGTGCAAGTGTCTACACCTCTCTCTGCATGATACAATCTTTTTAAAAGCATGGAAAAAGCATGTATTTTAGCACAGAGAAAATTCAATTTTATCAGTTTTCTCTGCAAATTTTCAAAACTATAGACTAATCAATAAAAAATAAAAAATAAAAAATAAAAATAGAAATAAAAATAAAAATAGCAAGTGTTTATTTGAAGAAAATATCCTGAAATTTGTGATTTAAACAATTACATACTTTCTGTTCAATTTACTGAAACTTCCTCAGAAATGTCCTCAGAGATCTTTGTCTATGAGATACTTCTGAGTTAGTTTTTCCAGTCATTTTAATCTGTGCAAATCAAAACAGTTTTTAAGGGTCAAGGAATGGGATGCAAATATAAATTCCAGAGGAGATGAATGTGCTCACAAATATACAAAGATACATACACTAAGAAGCCCCCTGTCTTGATTAAAAAATTCATGGACTTACCTGACTGAAAGTATTTTCAGAATGTCCCTATGGCACTTGCAAAGATCACAACCCCAAAGAAGGCACAAAACTGCAGGAATACTGTTTTCCAGGCTCAGTCTGGTTTCTGCGAATATTTTTCAGTGTTTTAATTGCACTATTGTATTTATGCCATATTATGACCTACTGTATTTTCTCCATATTCTATTCTATTCTATTCTATTCTATTGTCAATTATGTATAATTATCATTTTTCAAAGAAGTGGTGAGAAGAAACATGTAGACAGGTAGGTTGATAGAAAGACACCAATGGTTTCAAGATCATGTTGCATGGCAAACTGAGACTAGAGTAAGGAAGAATCCTAGGTACCATTTTCAGGTAACTTTTTTACTTTAAAAGTTAATTTTTTTAACTCAGTTCCTTCAGTCTTCCACTATTTCATCAAGCATCAAATTCAGCTTTTAGGCCTCAAAGAGAAAACAACTCAGCCATTTCCTTTTTCTTCAACTCATCATTCCCTGCTTACAGAAGGAAACATCCCCAAATAAAAGAGATGAAGATAAGATGGAGTCCATCACTTCTGCGAATGAATGCAGTTTGTTCAGGAGCAGAAAATTCCTGATTTAGGAACAAAACACTTTGATTTATTATGTGGCAAATGGAGAAAGGCACACATGTATAACAACTAAAACACCACTTGTTTTGATGCTCTGTTTTCTAAACCAGAAGAATCTATATTACTTATCCATAAGATTTACCTCTTATATAGCAAAAGCCATAGGCTCCATGTCATAACTGCTTTGTGCAGCCTGTTTCTTTTTGTACAAGTTTTTGCTCTTTCAAATACTATGTATTTTTTTTCTTTCCCTGGAAGTTGTGGATACAGACCATTTTATATGTTCTATTCTATCTACCCTCAAGACTTCCCCTAAATACTTAGCAAATAATCTGCGCTTTCACAAATATCCTTCTTGTGATTATATAGTGAACAAACTTTTTGATTTCTTCCTTGTCCTTTTATTATATTTCCTGTTCTCTGATTTTATTTATTTTTCAGTAAAAATTACTACCTTTTTCTCAATTCACCAGTTAAAGTAATTCAGATATACTGGAAATGCCTTCATTGGTATAATATTTTCTGCAATATTCTATGCCTATATTACATCACCAAGTATACTTCTTTTTATTTTTTTATGTATTTTATGTGAAGGTAAAAGTTCAGTTCTAAATTTAGAGTTTTAAATTTAGAGTTTTTTACCAACAATAAATTCAGTCTTTTTTTTTCTTTTTTTTTATCTTTGGGAATTTCAAAGCTGAAGATGACTCGTTTCTCTTTTATGAATATCAATGGAGAAATCTGAAAAGTACTTAAGTCTGAAATACTTAAGTCTGAAGTACTTATAACCCTGAAGGCTATAATCTTATTTTTGTGAAGGTTGTACTGTAGCCATCAGGGTAAGCAAGCCACGTAATCCTCACTGTTATCATGTCTTTAGTTTACTCATTCTCTCAGTTTCAGTGACTAGGATATATTGGTAAAAAGTACTTCAGGGCAGCTAGACTGAGCAAGGACAGGAGCCTCCCTTCTACAGAATGAACCACAGAGCCTCCTTTCTACAGAGCCCTTGTTCTATGGGCTTTAGTCTTGAGATGATTAGGTCTTTTATTTTGATTTTAGTCATGCTATGATTTAACTCATCAGACCTATAACCTTGGATCTTGAAGAAGCTGAGCAGCACCTCCTGCAAAGAGATACTCTCGGGAGTCACAAGAACTTCATCATCAGTAATCAGAAAATAGGAAAGATATGGTTGTCCAACAATCCATTTCCCATTTTATTTTCAAAGTGTTTTCTGAACCATAGGTTTAATCTGACCTACATAGCATTTTATATCTGATATCTTGATGCTCATCTGCTAGTATTTTATTTGAGCATTAATCTTTCTGTTCATCACAGTGATATAAAAGTCTCAGAAAATATATTAGACTTTTCACAAAGGATTACCAATATTTTATATTGAGTAGTAGGAATAGTTTGGCTACAGGTATTTTATCTTCATCTATAGCTAGCTTTTATCTATAGAATTCTTAAGTTTTAAGCATCCATATAAAAAATATGACTACAGATTGGGTATTTTACTTTTCTTAATTAGTCTTCATTTAGTGTATTTCAGAAGAGAGCAAAAATAAATGAAAAAAAAATTTAGTCCTAGGATTTAAAATATAGAAGAAATATATTATTCAGAGATATTAGAATTAACTGGAGAAATGGTAATAATAGCTAAAATCTCAGCTTAACCCTGCTGAATTATTATTATTATTATTAATATTATTATTATTTCTGGGTTGTAGCAATTTTGGTGATATGCACTTAGGCAATGTTTTATTTATTTGTTTATTGTGCTTGTTCACACAAAAACACAACAAGTTTCAACCTTCTTCTACCCAAAAAAAGTAAAATGTTTTAAGAAATGGATTAAAGGCTCATTGTGACTGCATTTTCCATAGCTAGAAATTGCATATATTAGAGCAATATTATAGAGCAATTGTTATAGAGAAATTATAGAGGAATTGCACAGCTTTCCCTAAAATTTCATTTGATGGAAATGGGAAAATACAGAAATTTCAAGTAAATATATACAGATATATCTGTGTATTGATACAAATATATTGTGTCATATATTTTAGCACCTCCTTGTTCTTTAAGGAAGTAATTAGTGAGGAATTTATATCTCAAAACAAATTTAGCTAAAATAACATAAATTTCAAAAACTGTATGAAGAGTTTTAGTTATTGAATCAAACTTCTTTAGCTATAAGCATTAAAATCTATCCCATGAGTCGTATGAAAAGTTTAGCTAGTGGTTAAGGCTACAAAGTCAGTGATTAACTGGCCTCTCTTATTTTTCTTTTTTTGGGAAAGGGGGAGTGGGGAGATCTAGGTTAAATGTTAAAAATAATTTTGAAAGAATAAAGTAATAAAAATCAAAAGAGAAGATGATGATATTTTGACATTGAAATGAAAAAAATAATGTTATTGACATGGAAATTATAGACGGTTTCACTCTTGCTTCACAAGAATTTTTATTTTGTGGGAAAGTAGCTTTTCAATCTCATTTGTTAGCAAACTTAACCCAAAGCTCAGATTTTCATTTATCATAAATTAATTGCCTTTTGACATGCACACCATATCATACTGTTAAAATGTTCTACAAATGACTTGTTCTTAAAGAAATTAACGTTCCTAACTCCACTGCAAAAACTGCATTACTTATCTACAGGTGCCTATAGTTTTATCACTGTGTTAGTCAAAAATGTCCCAGTTTTGGCATTAAACTATCATTGGATAAAATACAGAAACAGACAATGGAGACTTTCCTTAACCTTATTGCAACTAAATGTCCTACTTTCTAGTCAACATGCTCCGTTTTGTTTTTTTCTGCAACTGTTCCTTCATCCTTCCTCCAAATCTGACTGCAATTTCCTCATTGAACTTGATTTATTTTCTTTGTAATGGCAACGCTTCCTCAGGAGACATAGACAGGGCTTCTTCACATGAATCAAACTAGCATACATCTGAAGGAGATGGCATTTTAGGGGGAGAAAAATATAGGTACAATCTCCTTCAGTGTTTCACCTGAGGCTGAAATTTCAAAGAATACTTTGTGAAAATACTATGTGCTATTCTGGTTACACTTTAAAAATAGAAAAGTGGTACTTCTTTTTTTTTTTTTTTTTTTAATTTTGAAGAATAGTTACCTTCCCACAGAAATTTCTGAAGAGGGAAAAGATAGCCAAGTCGGGTGGGATGACTTATCTTTAGACAAGGACTTTTGGGTGACCTACTCACATCAGATTTAGAAAACTCTAAATTACAGCCTTAGATCTGTATTTAGGATGATGCAATGAGTCTATATATACAGTTTAGAGAACTCCAAAGCATAGAACATCAGCGGGATCAACGAATATATATCTGAAATAAAATATCTACAAGCCATAATAAAAAAAAATGGAATAGTATATGTGGCATTTGTTTTTCTCCATCTACTTCCCAAGGAGCCACAGTCAATAGCTATGACACCATCAAGAATAATTTGTTCTATAAATAGATTCAATAGATTAATGTTTTGCGGAATTACATATGAATATGTATTTTGGGGAAAATAAGATGAAATAAAACATGCATCTACATTACGGGAAATGAAGCTGGCAGGAAAATCCTGCAAGATTTAATCAATTGACTGAATGAAAAGAAGACAAAGATAAACGATTTTGTAAATGGCAGGAACCTAACAACATAAATCAGCCTTGGTGATGTCTAACTCTAGCAAGTAAAAACATCTCAAAATTCAATACTAGCCATAGCCTTTTTGTTGAAGAGACCATAAAGACATCATAATTATGTTGCTATAATCTTTATGGAAACTGTTCATACTTAGCATTTATCTGGTACCTTTCATCCTAGGATGTGCTTTGTAAACATTAACTAATTAAATATGATGATGTGTTCCATTAAATATGATGATGATGTGTTCCTTTCCTTTGCAGATAATAAAAGCAGTTATCCCTTATGATAAGTGCCTTTCATTTAACATATTACAGTGATGTGTGGGAAGTGGAACATTTCTTCTAATTAAACTTACTTCAGCAAATTTGTCTTTCTTGCTTTATCATTTCAGAAGGCTTTGCAACCATGCCTTTTATGCCAATAACACATCACATACAAAAGCAACTCTGACACATCCATTGCCTTTTGTGGAAAGCTCTGTTGCCTCTGCTTAAACATTGAGCAATTTTCCGTATTAAGATGCCTTTAATATCTTCTAATACTTGTTTCTTTTTCTGTTTCTTGATTTTCATTGGGTGACCAGTAGTCCAGACTCATCAGAGAATGAAAGTAGTGGTATTGACTGCAGGCATATATGTTGTTCCAAGATGAAATCGATTATGTCTGTGTCATTTCAGACTATTATTTCTCTACATCTCTCTTTACATTGTTGTTTCAAATAAATAAATATTAAAATTTGACAACCTTCCATTACTTTTTTTCTATGCTAACCACAAGAGAATCTTCCATATTAATTTGCTTTTACATGTCAAAAATGTTTTTCTCAGGAAAGGTAGTTCTTTATTTTTTCCTTTTTTTTGTTTAATGTGCAATCCAGGAACATCTTCTCCCCTCCAATTATATACCTAGCACACAAATTGTAAAAAAATGAATTTGAGGAAATACGTAAATCTCTATGCCACATGACAAAAAAAATATTTCTCTAAGTATGTGCTGATGGTCTAACAAACAGAGTAGCTAGTGGGAAATGTGAGGTTTGGGGGCAGTCTGGGCTGCAGTGACCATGAGATGTTGGAATTCATGATCCTGCATGGAGGAAGCTGAGTGAGAAGTAGGATAGCTACCCTGGACTTCAAGAGAGCCCAATCTGATCTCATCACGGAGCTCCTTCAAGCAGTCCCCTGGGCCAGGGTCCTAGAAAGAAAGGGAGTCCAGGAGAGGTGGCTAATATTCAAGCACCACTTACTCCAAGCTCAGGATCGATGTATTCCCATAAAAAAGAAGTTGAGTAGGCGGGGCAGGAGACCTGTATGGATGGGCCAGGAGCTCCTGAGCAAAGTTAATTAGAAAAAAAGAGTGTACAGCTTATGGAAGAAGGGACAGGCCACGTGGGAAGAATATAGGTACATCACCAGAGAATGCAGATGTGAAATGAGGAAGAATAAAGCCCAGGTGGAACTACAGTTGGTGAGTCATGCCAGGGACAACAGGAAGGGTTCCTATAAGTATGTCAGCAGCAAGAGGAAGACAAGGGAAAATGTTAGTGGGCTGCTGAATGGGTAGTGGGCCTTGGTCATGCAGGATGCCGAAAAGGCAGAGTTACTAAATAACTCCTTTGCCTCTACTGCTAAGGCCACTCGCCATGAACTGCAGGGCTCAAGTGGAAGAGATATAAATGGGCTAGAGGAAGACCTTTCGTTGCTTGAGAAAGATTGAGTTAGGGATCACTTGGGCAAATTGGCCACTCAAAAATCTATGGGCCCCAATGGGATGCACCCAAGAGTGCTGAGGGAATGGGCCAAGGTTATTGCTCAGCCTCTTTCCATCATCTTAGAGAGATGGATGTAATGGCATGAAATGTAAATGTTCAACCATAAAATATTTATTATTTGAAAGTAATAGTAACTTAAGGTAACTTAAGGTAACTTAAGGTTGTATTAATCTATTCTTTACTGCATTCCTTACACTATTCCTGTACCTTAACTACATATCTGGCAAGTACATGATGTAAAGGAAAAAGACATGAGAAAATGTCAGGGCCATTAACAGACAATTGTAATTGTATGCACTAAACTGCTGATGCAGCTAGATCAAAACTGCGTCAAGGAAGTGAAACAGTTTTTAAGGGTTACATCAACTCTGCCCTCTCTGCATCCTCCATCACCAAGGCACTCTCCCCATTCAGCACTGGACCAACATTTTCCCAAGTCTTCCTCTTGCTGCTGACCTATTCATAGGTATATGCAATATTCTTATTGCCCCTGACATCCCTTGCTAATTCTAATTCCAGACAGGCCTTGGCGTTCCTCGTTGCACATCTGTATTCTCTGATACTGTACCTATATTATTCCCATATGGCCTGGCCCTTCCACGTGATGTACGCTCTCTTTTTCTCATTAAGGTTGCCCAGCAACTCCTTGCCCATCCATACAGGTCTCCTGCCCTATTTACTCGACTTCTTTCTGGTAGGAATGCACCAACCCTGAGCTTGGAGAAATTACTGCTTGAATATTGGCCAGCTTTCCTGGATCCTCTAGGACCCTAATCTAGGGTATTGCTCCTGGGAGCTCCCTGAAGAGGTCAAAGTTGGCTCGCTTGAAGTCCAGGGCTGCAATCCTACTTCTTGTCCAGCTTCCTCCACGCAGGATCATGAATTCCAACATCTCAGGGTTGTGAGAGTCCCCAACCCTCACATTTCCAACTAGCCCATCTCTGTTTGTTAATAGGTCTAGCAGCACCCCTCTACTCACTGGCTCATCTGCCACCAGCATAAAGATGCTATCTGCAACATTTTGCATGAACCTCCTGGACTGTCTGTTCCTGTCTGTGATTATCCCAGTAGACACCAGTGTGGTTGAAGTCCCCCAGAAGGACCAGGGCCTGTGATCAGGAGGCTTGCAGCTGCCTGTAGAAGGCTTCATCTGCTTCTTCTTCCTGGTCAAGAGGCCTGTAGTAAACACCCACCACAGTGTAACCCCTGTTGGCCTGCCCTTTAATCCTCACCCACAGGCTTTCAACCCACGCTCCATCCTCCTCTATGTTGAGCTCCATACATTCCAATTGCTCTCTCACATAAAGAGTAATTCCACCACTTTGCCTTCCTGGCCTCTCCTTCCTGAAAAGCTTAAAGCCCTTCATGGCCACGTTCCAGTCATGAGAGGTATCCCATCATGTCTCAAGACTTGCAATGAGACAGTGACACTACTATTGCACATACATCTGCAAGATTATGCAGGCTGCCAAGGGAAGTGGTGGAGTCACTATCAGCAGTGTTTTTCAAGAAATATGCCTCAAGAATGAGGCACTTAGGGACATGGCATGGTGTTGAAAGACTTACAGGTGAACTCAGTCTTGAAGGCCTTTTCCTACCATAATGATTCTATGATTCTATTTTATGAATTGTCTCTCTTTCAAGAAAAATATGCTATAATGAAAAGCTATGCAACTATTTTTCAGTATTTTCTTCATAGGTAGGTGTAAGAGACTAGTGTGGATTGTGTTTATGTGAAAGACTATTGTGGACTGTGTTCTGTCTCAACATTGTTGCCATATAGTTTACAAATTCCTAGTCTCCTGTCTCCAGGAGGATTGAGATATCTTATCTTCATACAATGATCAACTTCTTGGCCTTGTCATCTTGTGGAAAGAATGGGATACCAGCTTAAGGTTTGTTATCTCTGCACAATTTACAACTTCATGGATTAGCCCAAGACCCCAACAATGCTCAGCAGAGCCTGACAAGCAGCACTGGCAGTTGAGTGGTGGGGGAGGAAGAGAAGCACCAAAGCAAAAAAAAATCAAGAAAGTAGGCGGATTCTTTGAGAACTGGGACAATAAAAGGACTACATTTTATCCCCCAAAGGGGGAGATGCACGCAAAGAGAGACGCTTTTTGTCCTTCTTCTCAACTGCCTTCCAAGAAAACCATCACCTGCACCAAGGCAGAGACCACAAAATGTAACTCGACTGGTGGTGGTGGTAACTAATCTTGCTTCATCTCTCCTGCTTGCTTGCTTATCTTTCTTCCTCTTCTTTTTGTTTTCCTTTTCTTCTCCTTCTTCTCTCTGTCCTATCACTATTATGAAAATAGAGCTTATAAGATTGTATGGCATTTGACCTCATTTGTGTCTTAATCTCGCTCTTGGGATCATATCGAAACCTTCCTCGACAGTGGATCGGGACAGTAGGCAAAAATGTAATGTTTATTGTTGAAATACAGATTTTTTTTTCTACATTCCAGATGGATATGTGTGTGTATGATATACATACACTGTGATTGTTTGGTATAAACAATGCTAAGGCAGTTAATAATAATATGCAAAAATACCACTATTACTATGTATTTTAACAGAATGTCATCAGATTAAAAAAAACTCTTTGCAAATTGTAGCTGCACTTTAATAATTAGTTAAACTATGAAATATCTTCATGGTTTTATGAAGAACTACATTGGTCTTGAAGTGCTTACCCAGCAAATTGCATAATTAAGCAATTTAGAAAATTTTCCTATGCTTATCTTTAAATTCTTGCTAGTAAAAATACCAATTTATTTACTTATTTTGATTTGAGCATATGTGCAAATTCCTTAAAGGTTTTCAGCAGGGTTACTTTTGACAGACCACTGTACAGAATTTTAAATATATATAAAGTAATTTCCACATTTTATTACAGAAAGTAATTATTACTTAGTGCTATAAATACATTTTTTCTTTTTGCCTTAGTCTCTATGGAATCCATAATTACTGCCTAAAGGTCAAGCAATCTAGTTATGTCATTCAGTTCTGTCTTTCTGAGAGAGAACAAAATTTTGCTCCTTTTATTACATTGGCTATGTACAGTGAATAGCATGCAGCAAGGATTTGAGGATTACAATATTTCAAGCATTACTTCAACCTACTTTTAATATCCATTTATTTTTATCTGCATTTTTCGTCTTTTAAAAAATAGTTCCAAGAATTACTTATTTCTGTAAGTAGAGTATGACTATATTCCATAGTTGAATTCTTCTAAGGCTAACAAACCCTGACAGAGTTACTGAAAATAATGCTTGAGCCTCAGTATAAAGGATCATTTTAAATAACAGCAGTTACTAGGATTTGTATCAGAGGAGTTTTTCTGTGAAATCAAACAGTATGTTCAAAATTCCTTAAAACTTAATTATGAATGATTTTAAGTTAGACTGTGATAATATTCAGTGAATGATTTATTATAGAACAAGTGCACATTCTTCTCCTTAGTATATCAATTTTCCCCTTTATTGCTGTTATTTGAAAATGACATCAGAACTTTGTTCACTTATAATCTTCTCATTAATGATTTTTGTCATTGTTGCAAATTGTTTCAGCTAGTTAATGCCATTTCCAATTTTATCAGTTCAGCTAAAATAATAATAAAAAACCTTGATAGTTTTTCAGTTTATGATAAATATCTATTATTTGTCTTTTTAAGTTACAGTTGGTGGCATTTAGCTGCATAATAGTGGAAAATTCACCATTGATGTCTCCTACAGGTTTCAATATGTAACCCGAATTTTATCCTTGGATAGTATTGTTGATTCTCTCAGAAATTCCAGACATTTTAACATCACAAAACAAATAAGATTTGGGTAAATAGAATAAAAAAAATCTCACTGTGGTTGTTTAAATTATGTCTTTGAGTTGCAAAGGAGCCTCAGTTCCTAAATTCCTGCAAAATCTGCCCAAGTGTCAAAAATAACCTCTCCAATGCATATTGGGGTGGCAGTCTATCCCTCTGCTTAATTATCTTTGGTTTTAGGATGTTATTCCTAGTTTTCTACTCATAATCTACTTTATTAAAAATTTGCTATTGCAGCTACTTCAATCCACAAGAAAAACAAAACATTTCACTGTTGAAAAGAGTGAATTTAATCTGTGAAGATGCATGTTTTTTCTTTGTTCATCACATTTAATGTTTTACCTAGGAAAGCTTAGAATCATATTTTTAGAAAATGAGCTAAAACTGTATTCACATCTACAAAAATTACCAACCGTGCAAGTTTGCACAGATAATGGCTTGAACATCTAAACTGAAAGAAAACATATTAATAATGTAAATAATTTTCCTGATACTGTTTCAAATAAAAAGATATATTTTATGCCTATTAATATTTCATTGAAATTTAGTGTAGAATATATTGAATGTAATGCCTATGTCACACACAATTATGTGGTTCTCACAGGGAAATTATATGACAAAAAATGGAGTTATGAATGTGAATCTGAAAAAGAGCTTCAGACTCTGAAGACTACCTAAAATAACTTTTCATAGAACAGAATCAATAAGCTATGCTCTTAAAAAAATGTGATGGTATAAAGCTTTTTGTAAGAATGATGAGAAGGAGGTAGAACAAGGCTGAGAAGGAAGGGAAAGAGCTATTTTTCTGCTTTTTGCTGTTCCATTAGTGAGCTGTTGTACCAATAATGTCACGTTAGTAATGTATTCGATATCGTTCTCTTCAAAATCACTGGCTTCTTACCTTAATTAACAAGTGAGATTAGTCACTGCTGAATGATGGCAATATTTTTCTTGAAGATTGACTGTTGTCCCTGCATTAATATCTGGTTCTGTTCCAGGGCAAGGACCTATACAACCAATGCATTGGAACTAGAACACAAGGCATATATGCCTGTCTGACATCATAGAGCAATTTACTTGCAAATGAAAGAAAAAAAAAAACCCAAGAAATATTTCATGTAATTATTTATAGCTGGCTAATCTTTATGTTGGAAGTATTCCCACAGTACTCAGAAACCTTGGTCCTTTGGCAATATCTAATTGTAGGCCATTTATACAGTCAGCAAAAAGGTATATCCACAGATTAGAACATCTCATCCACTAACAACTCAGAACTTCAAATTGAAAGAAAATCAGAGCATCTTAAAATGAGATGCAGGGTCTACCCTAGTCAGATTCTCCTGAAATTTTCTTCAAAATCCTTTTGCATTGGAAATAAATTCAACTTCATAATATCACTAATACAGGATTCCCAGGGAATAATTATCTACAGAGATCAACATATTTTCCTCAGAGTTTACCTTTTTATAAGATACTTCTAAGAAACACAGTTTCTGAAAGGTTATAGCTGTTGTTTAAAATTAAGGCATGGGATTAAAAAGCATTAAGCAGTAAGCTTCAAGTTAAAAATTAATTAAAGTAAGATCTTTCTGCGTATATGGGATGTGAAATCACCTATAGAAGATGTCTTGGACTGAGCAGGGGAACAAATCAGTAAAAAACAAATACATTTGGTTGTCATCCAATGTCTAATATATAAATGGGAACTATGTACAGGGCATACATATCCTGATATTATTAATAAATACTATTAAAGGTCTAGTGTTTCTAATCCCTTTGGAGTGGTATTGAACAAGCCACTTCTTGTACAGTCACATCATTCATAGACTACACTAGGAGCATTTATCATGTATATAACTGATTTGTCTTTTTTTTCTTTTTTTTTTTTGAAATCACATAACTGGTGTTAAGCATATTTTACATAAATTATCAATCTAGATGTAAATGTTAACAGATATAGAAAATCCACAAAAATTCTTGAAATGTTGCAATAACTAAGAAAACTCATCTAAAACTGTACATCAAGTTTTATTTGAAGGCTGTTATAGCTTTTTCTGATAAAAAATGAACTTTTTATTATTAAGTTTTCATTCCTTCTATAGGTGTTTATAGCATATGATCATGATTTTATTCTTTTACCTTCTCTTATATTAACTAAATAGATTGAATTTCTTGAACTCACTACTTGACATATTTTCAAAATATTTAATAATTTTTATTTCATTTCGTTTCATTATTAATCTCCTTGCAGTCTAGTTTCCATTTTATAATTTTCAGTTTTGTCATTTACTTCTGTAAAATGTGAAAATGTAATAAAAATGCCACTAATATGCCTTTTTAAAAAATAACTTTCAGCAACACACAATAATTAAACAATTATAGTGTTTTAAAAGCACAAAGAGCATGATCAAACTCAGACTGTAAACTAAATTCACATACATCCTCATATCTCTTCAATCTACTTGTAAGTACTATTCCATATCTTTATATTTTGAGCACACATTATATTGGCACTAAGTATAGACATCACTATAGTGATTTCAGCTAATTTGTTGACTTTGTGAGACATTGGAGCAGTTCAGGAAAAAACAGTCTGGATTATTTTATTTAAAGGTGCCGTATAAGTACATCTTATCCGCTTCCAATCTCACTGTTTGCCTTTCTCTAACCCCTCTATTTTTCTCCTTCATAATTTCATGTACTTTCTGCAATCTTTCTATTTACTCTTCTTTATGTGAAAGCACCATGTGCCCTGCTTCCCTATTCTAATTCAATGAAAGTACTACTGCTATCTTTACTCTACAGAGAAGGCTTATTCACTTTTGGGGTCATGTGATGCCCAAGAGTACTCAAGTCCATGGATCAAATCTGTGGTCCCTGGATGAGTCCATTTCTTATTTGTGGATTCTATGGGAAAGACCTTGGTTGGCCTTGCTACCTTACAGCTTATACAAACCTAATGTTGTCCAAGGCCCTTCTATCCCATTGACGTTTGGGTATAGCAGATTTCATTGGGAGTTTTGGAGAATTTAGTACTTTGAAACTCAATAACTGTAAAAAGGTTACAAGCAAACTAAATGCTGAGAAAATGATCCAGAGACATCCATGGAGAAAAGCTGTGCTACAGCCGATTAGTACTTATGGAAATAAAATGAGAGACAGCACTCAATTGGGAAACAAACTGGAGAACACAGCAAGATTTACAATACTGAAGGAACTTGGCTTTATTTGTCTAAATTTTTTCTCTCTTATTATCTGAAGTTTTCCCCATTATTATCTGAATTATCTATATCTGGATTTTCTGTTTCTCCTGTATTAGAATATTAACCCCTTTTTCTTCTTTTTTCTTTATTAGAAAGTTGATATTACTGATAATGTTCAGAACAACTAAAATGCCTAATGTGAGATTAAATAAATTCTTTTTGACTGACGTTGGGGGAGGATATCAATTTTCCTAATATTAGAAGAGACAAAGAATAAGAGTAGTAATTTAAACACATTAGCAGATGGATATTTCCTAGTCATTCACTGAGCTGCCTGTGTTGTGTAATAACCACTTTCACTCGATGATCTGTCTGACATGGCAAATCGTAAGAGTGTTTTAAAGTGAGTCTTTGGTATGTAAGGAATCTAGAATATAATCAGTCCTTTGATAGGTAGTTCAATAATACTGTGAAAGAATATGACTTGTAGTTTTCAAGAATGCTCTGCTATTTGCAGAAGTATGATGTTTCCTATCAGGTATTGTATGATAGTCTAGACTTGGGAATAGAATATACTGATTCAATACTTCAAAAATCATCAGGGAGTCTAGATCTTTTCCAGGAATATGCTGGGTCTTCCACAGCTTTTTTAAGCACTTTTTTTTTAATGCTCTTCCCATCTTCCAGAAACTAGTCTCCTTGGCTACACATACTGCTTATGGTGCTCACGGCATTACATTTTGTAGTTTGTTATATTATTTTGAATATTATGTGGCTTCTAGAAGGCACTAATGACTACGCTAACCCACGTTATAACCTGCTAGCACACATTCAGTAAGGTGATTTTTTTTTTAATAAAGGTCTCACACTTACAGTCTTGTAAATTTCAGATTCTGTTTTTAAAATGTATGGATGTACTATTCTTTTCAAATATTCTATTCAAATATTATTTTGTATAGATAAAAATAGTAACTTTATGTGACTTCTTCAATGAATAACTACTTTTTAAATCTTGAAAGTTAGTTTTAGGTTTAGGCACCTCTTTGGAGGACTCAAACTTATATAATCAGTTCAAGGACACACAGGAGTCTGCAGCAATGAAATCTAGAAGTGACACAGTATAGTTTAGCCAAGTGTTTGAATCACAGAACAGAAAATTTAAATCTGATAAAATTATATATTTTGTTTGAAACTTCTGCATTATATATAGAGAAAAAATCAAGGGAAACTGTGACTGTCTGCTTCTGCATGTACAGCTACTAGACTTGCACTGGTGGAGTCTGACCCACAGTCCCATACTCGAGGACAATTAAAAGAGTAATCAGATAAATTATATTCCCTATTTAGACCTATGAAGTGGGAGTGCATGAAGCTTGTGGAAGAAAAAGGAAGTTTTGATTATGTATGTAACACTGGTGCCTAAGAGTTAGAATCATAGAATCATAGAATCCTTGAGGTTGGAAGGAGGTCATCTTGTTCAAACCCCGGAACACACAGGGTCACTAGAGCACGTGGAACAGGATTATGTCCAAGTGGATTTTGAAGATCTCCAGAAAAAGAGACCCCACAACCTCTCTTGACAACCTGTTCCAGTGCTCTGTCACCCTCACTGTCAATAAATGTTTGCTTAAGTTCCTGTGGAAGTTTTGATTCTTCAGTTTATGGCTATTTCCTCTAGTCCTATCAGTGGCCACCACTGAAAGGATGTCAGTCCCATCATCCTCATGACCTCCCTTATGGTATTTACATACAGGTCCCTCCTCAGCCTTCTCTTCTTCGGGCTGGCCAGGTCCAGCTCTCTCAGCCTTTGCTCATAGGACAGATGTTCCAGACTTCTACTCATCCTCGTAACCTGCACTGGACTCTCCAGCAGCTCCACATCCTTCTTGTACTGGGGAGCCCAGAACTGCATGCAGATGTGGCCTCACCAGGGCTTTGTATAGGGGGACAATCACCTCCCTTGACCTGCTGGAGATGCTCTTCTTAATGCACCTCAGGATCCCGTTGGCCTTCTTGGCCACCAGAGTGCACTGCTGTCCCATGGTCATCTTGTCATCCACCAGGATACCCAGGTCCCTCTCTGCAGGGCTGCTCTCCAGAAGGTCAGTCCCCACCTCGTACTGTTGTTCGAGGTTATTCCTCCCCAAGTGCAGGACCTTGCACTTGCCCTTGTTAAACTTCATGAGATTTCTCACTGCCCACTTTTCCCATCTGTCCAGGTCCACGTCCAGGTTACATCATTACTGCACTTATCCCAAGGGACCTATCCTTTCTTCCACATTCTGTATACTGCCAGGATTTGCCAGGAGCATCCCGTTCATCCATGCAGGCCTCCTGCCTCACCTTTCCTGACTTCTTACTCACAGGGATGCAATTTTGCTGAGCATGGAGGAAGTAATGCTTGAAAACTAACCAACAGTCTCAGGTCTCCCCTCCTTTCTAAGGCCCTAGCCCATGCGATTCTTCCAAGGACATCCCTGGAGAGGCCAAAATCAGTCCTTCTAAAGTCCATTAAGTACTTAGATTGATAGACAATAGCTGTGATTAATGTTAATTATCTAGTAATACACAAAAGTGTATTTTCTAGTACCACACAAAAGATTTCAGATCTTTTATCTTTTCCTATTGAAGATAAGGGCAAACTATTTAGGATTTTCTTCCTTTTCTTTCTTCCACTCATGTAATACTTGAAACAGTCAGAATCTTGAGATTTTCTTTCTCTTCTCTTTCACTAAGATATTGTTTGGAATCAATGACTCAATCAGAAACAGTCAAAACTTTTTACTAATATAACACATAATGTGAAAATGTTTACAGTTAAAGATGATTACTACAGTAAACAATTCTGAGTTTCTCTTTGCCTTTTAAAAATTACAGGCTTTAATTTTGTCCCATTACTTTTATTTGTATTTAAATATGCATAAGCATCTATAAACAAACCCTAGCAGATCCTGTTTTTTATAAAATCTGCTTTTAAAAAAGCCACCTTTTTATATTAATCATGCAAATTGTAATGATGTTCAATAGCTTTGAAATTTTAGGTTGCTAATGCTAATGATCTTTATAGACATTTTTGTGTCAGCAGGAATCATCTGTGCATCAAGTTCAACTACATCTGCATAAAGCAACTTTATAAAATCTCCCCAATTAAATCAACATAAAATCATCAATTGTAACTCCACTAATATCAGTCTAGCATTGTAAAGCAGTGGCAATTTGTTCCTGCTTGCTGCTGCTGGCAGGCCTAAGCAGTACAAAAATTATTGAGACAAATGAGCAAGTAATCAGTTATGTCACTTTATTGATGCTTTCCTGATTATTCCTTAATGAGGCAGAATTTCTGAAGAGGGAGTACTTCTCCCTAATGAATGTTTCCTCAGATGCCAGACTTGTTTGGCTTATACACCTTCTTTCCTTATATAACCTGCTATCCTTAATCACTACTTCTAGGTACACTTGGAAAGCAAAATGCTTGGAGTAACAGTGATTCAAAGATCACTGACTGTCTCAGTCTAAGGCTCTTCCTTAGACTGAGAACAGAGATGGTGGTTTCATAGGAAGAGTGAGATTTGGAACAGTGAATGAGATTTTAGCTCAAGTTGTACATGCAGAAAAGGGGAGGGAAGGGAATCTTACAAGAAGCAAAATATAGACACCTTCAAAGTCAGATCTAAATTTAGATTGGATTGTTAGAGTAATTTTTCTTTTTGTTTGTGGCAGTTTTTCACAGCATAACCTCCCTCTCTATTAGAAGGAGAAATATGATGGCTGAGATATTAAGAAGTATTTCTTTTTTTTTTTCTCTTCCTAATAGTAGTTTCTAATTCCTATAAAATCTCTCAGGAAATTATGAAAATGCATTAATTTATTTCATATTGTCATATGAGAAAAAATAAGCAAGCAAAAACCCTAGAATATTCGATCCCATTTGAAATATTCCAAATCTAAAACTGTAATTTTTCAGACCTAATCTAACATTAGCTTTTAAAAATTTAGTGAATTTACGGAAAAATATAAATATAAATTTATAAGTTCCATGAACTTTAATGCATAAGCCATAAAGAGAAATAAGAGAAAATAAGCCTTTGCTCAGCTCTGCTCTGCTCTGCTCTCCTCCTATCTCTGTTGAAAATCATGGCAAAGCTCCCAATCAGTTTCACGGGTTCCAAATTTCATTCCTGCATATTTGTGATTTTCTGTTCCTAATGGTTGTCCCTAAAAGGCAATAGGCACAGAAGAAGAAAATTAGCCTTTGTGAATAAGTTAGTTTGCTGAAGTGTAAAAATAAATTCACAAACAACTTGGAAAGCTTGGAAGAAAAAAAATAAAACAAAAAACAAATTAGCCTTTTTTTGCCTTTTTTTAGCCTTTTTTTTTTTTTGGCAGTAGCTGAAAGTTTCCATTTTAGCAAATCTCTCCAATATATGGTCCACATAATTAAAAATCTAACTAGCAATTCAGCTTTCCACTTCCAGCTAATTTTCTTATAGCTGAAGCTAACTGGGGCCAGCTACAGTTCCTACACCATCAATCTGTTTACCAATTATCCTTCCCTGTACATGAACTGTAGTTATATCTATAGCAAGGACTTGAAATAATTGTATGAAAACAGCAAGGAAAATCACAATGCTTTATAGGTGCCAGAATTTTAGATGAAATAATGACTGAAATTCAGTTATACTTGCCTTAAAATCTGATACGTATTTAAATGCCAGTGTTCCTTCATTTTTCAAAAAGCTTTTCTCAGCCTTGACACTATTCTCAGCTACGCAACTTATGTTTAATTCTAAAAGCTAAATTATGTTATTTAGCCAAGACCTGAGTAGATACATTTTCTTATGCTGCTTTGAGCTTTCCAGAGGAAGACTCTACCTTACAGCACTTCATTAAAGTACTTGAAATCTATTGAGCCAAATAAAAAAGTCTATTTCTACACTTTTCAAACAAGATATATGAATCATCTGACCCCTGTGCCTACTGATGCAGTATGAAGCTATACATACGTGCAGTTCTACTGGGCACAAAGGCTCAGAGGTCAAAGCTGACAGAGTTCATAAATAAGGATCACCTAGGTAGTATGTCCCACATTTTTTTTCAAGCAGGTGGAACAAAATTAAATATGTATGTATAAAATCTTGATTATGAAAGCATAAAGCATAAGAGAATTTAGAAAAGATCTCTGAAAAGACATAAGCAGTATTTAATTTATTAGCTTCTTCAGAGGAATGCTTCATTGAGATTTATTTTTGGGTGACCTATATAAATCATTGTGATTCAGAATGTTTTTAAAAGATTTTAATAAAGTATAATTATCTCTTTCCTATTTCTATTTTTCACTCGCATTATTTAAAAATACAAATATAAAGGAGAAGTAGAATAAGTAACATGCAACTAGATTATTGACGTGAATAGTATATGATTAATACAGTTGTTTTCTATAGTTATAAAAGAGTTTGAGTAGTATAAGCAACTTCATCAGACCAAAGAATATTGTTCTCCTTCTTGTTCATGCAGAATTAAGATAATAAATGTGCCATTACATACACATTTGGGGAAAAAAAAAAACTTGCATAGTGCTTATATTGAATTGATATAAATTGATACAAATCTCATGCACAGAAATGATGACAGGGAAATCTTGACAGCGTCTCCAGCAGGTCAAGAGAGGTGATCATCCCCATATACAGAGACCTGGTGAGGCCACCTCTAGAGAACTGTGTCCAATTCTGGGCTCCCCAGTACAAGAGGATATGGAGCTGCTGGAGAGAGTCCAGCGCAGGGCTACGAGGATGATCGGGGCCTGGAATCATAGAATCATAGAATCATAGAATGCTTAAGGTTGGAAGGAACATAAGAGGTCATCTAGTCCAATCTTCCTGCAAATGCAGGGTCACCTAGAGCACATGGCTCAGGGCTGCATCCAGGCAAAAGATCTCCAAAGAAGGAGACTCCACAACCTCTCTGGGCAACCTGTTCCAGTGTTCTGTCACTCTCACAGTCAAGAAATGCTTCCTGAAGTTCCTGTGGAACTTCCGATGCTTTAGTTTGAAGCCATTTCCTCTAATCCTGTCACTGTCCACCACTGAAAAGGGGCCGTCTCCTCCTCCCTCACTGCCTTGAGTTATTTATACACACTTATCAGGTCTCCCGTCAGCCTTCTCTTCCTTCTCCAGGCTGAACAGGCCCAGCTCTCACATCCTCTGCTCACAGGGCAGATGTTCCAGGCCCCTGATAATTCTCATAGCCCTACACTGGACTCTCTCCAGCAGCTCCACATCCCTCTTGTACTGAAGAGCCCAGAACTGGACACAGTACTCCAGACAAAGCCTCACCAGGGCTGAGTAGAGGGGGACGATCACCTCTCTTGACTTGCTGGAGACGCTCTTCTTAATGCACCCCAGGATCCCATTGGCCTTCTTGGCCACCAGGGCACACTGCTGTCTCATGGTCAACTTGTCATCCACCATGACACCCAGGTCCCTCTCTGCGGGGCTGCTGTCCAGCAGGTCAATCCCTAACCTGTACTGGTGTCTGAAGTTATTCCTCCGCATGTGCAGGACCCTGCACTTGCCCTTGTTGAACTGCATTATATTTCCCACTGCCCAGTGGTCCAGTCTGTCCAGGTCCCTCTGGATGGCAGCACAGCCCTGAGGGCTGTCAGCTACTGCTCCAAGTTTGGCATCATCAGCAAACTTGGTGAGGTAGCACTCCATCCCTTCATCCAGGTTGTTAATGAATAAGTTGAACAGGATGGGACCGCGGACTAACCCCTGGGGGACACCGCTAAGTACAAATCTCCAACTAGACTCCATAACATTTACAACCACTCTCTGCACTCTGCCATGAGCCAATTCCTAATCCACCTCCCCGTCCACTCATCTATCCCACATCTTCGGAGCATGTCCAGGAGGATGCTGTGAGGGACAGAGCCAAAAGCCTTGCTGAAGTCCAGATAAGACCACATCCACTGCTCTGCCCTCATCTATCCAGCTAGTCACTCCTTCATAGAAGGTGATCAGGTTAGTGAAGCATGATTTCTGCTTGGTGAATCCATGCTGGCTGCTCCTGAGCACCTTCATCTCCTCCATGTGTCTGGAGACAGCAGCCAGGATGAGCT
>JAUBOD010000752.1:1208819-1238485 GCA_032353885.1 Nothura maculosa | reverse complement strand
AGAAGGAGACTCCACAACCTCCCTGGGCAGCCTGTTCCACTGCTCTGTCACCCTCACAGTAAAGAAATTCCCCCTCACCTGCAGGTGGAACCTCTTGTACTTAAGCTTACACCCATTCCCCCTGTCCTTTCACAAGCCACCACAGAAAAAAGCTTGGCCTCCTCCTCCCTACAGTCCCCCTTCATGTATTTATACATGTTAATAAGGTCCCCCCCTCAGTCTTCTCTTCTCTAAGCTGAACAGGCCCAGCTCACACAGTCTCTCCTCGTACACGTAATTAGATAAGGAGGTTTTGAAGATTACACAGCAAATACTCTTCAGGTGTATTAGATATGCTCTCCAAACACAAATGATTAGAGGCATAACAAAATGTCAATATATCGGATCCTCACCTTTTAATGATGTACTTAAATCTACTTCATTGTATTCTCTCCTCATCTCCAACATATTTTACATCAAAAGTGGCAAAAATGTGTGGTTTTTTTCATATTCACAAAATCTGCAAAAAGAATGTACTCATCAGACATACTTCTGTGATATTTATGTACTCAGTTATTCTTTGCTTGTGTACTGCACCCACTCTGATATTCAGGCCTTAAAATCCTTCCCTCAATACTGCTATGTCTAAAAAGTTGTTTTGCAAAGTCTATGTATGCTATACTTCAAGTAATTCTAACATCATAAACTTTTTGTAGTATATAAGTATATAAGATTTTTGTAGTATATCATATCATAGATGCCCAAAATAGCCACTTCCAAATACAGATCTAGCTTTTGTGAATATTTCTCATTATATGCAGAAAATGCTTCCACCTACATTCCAAATTCTTCTCGTAATGGTGAGAATCCAAGTGTACTGACAATTACAAAGTTTGTGTCTATCCACCTCCTTTTTTTTAGTCCATATGCTGGACTACATTCTTCTTAAGAAATAACTGTACATTTCCTTCTGTGTTTTACAAGCACTTTTATATATTTTAGATATTCTAAAGGTTGATATACAGAAGTAATGAAGGTATTATTTTTCCAATAGTATGTAGTTTAAATCCTTTTCTAGAGGATGAGTAAGGTTCAAATCTTACCATACTCTATATTTGTGATACTGCAGTCCTGCAATAAAATATTACTTTAAATTACAGAAAAAAAAATATCATGGAGGAAATAGCAAAGCAATGCACCATTCTGTGCCTCAAAATCATCACCTGTTTTAATACATGCCATAAAATATGTCTCAATCCCCATGTTTTGCCTTCTATAAACACATTCTACATTCTGAAAAGGGTTTTATTGAATGCTTAGCAATGTGCTGAAAGAAAAAATCTCCTTTCCACACACCTGTGCACACATACATCCTACAGATGAGCTTATAAAAGCTATGACTACCACTAAGACTATTGCTTCCAGTGTTTGTAGGGCACCCATATTGACTGAATAACAAAGAAAGCTATCCTTGCAGTTTCATGAGTATATCTTATGCAAAAAGATAATATTTGCTTTACTGCGTATTATTAAGATTAATTTCACCTACTTCATGTGAAGACTAGCAGCAGTAGTGAAAATATTTTACAGAAGATAGGTCCAAAACTAGTTTAGAACAGTTCCTGATAGGAATGTATGGTAGTGTCAATGATTTTCAAAGTATTAATTCACTTAGGATTTTATCTCTAGAAAGTCTCCAAAGAAAGGCTCTGAAGATTTTGTCTCTTTTTTTTTTTTGAGCCAAGGAAAAAATATAGAATGCCAGTGGAAGAACTTTTAGTTCTTTTCTGATGACGATGCAGAATATATAAATATTTAATTTTGATAGTCAAGATAATTATCACATGATTTTTCAAGAAAGTCTAAGAAAGCAAGAAGTATGACTTTAATATGGATGAAGCTAAATGACTGAAGTAGAATTAGAGAATAAAGGAATAAAGGAATTTGTGAAGAATGAGGACAAAATGATTCCTGTGAAATCTGTACAACTACTCATATAAGAGTAGACCTTGCATAGTTCTTTTTTTCTTTTTTTCCTTTTTTTTCCTGAAGAAAGCTAGTTTGAAATAAAGCCTTGGAGAACTGAGGGCTTGTTATTATATGAATCCTATGCAGGAATGTTACCTAAAATGATTCTGAGCATAATGTATGTAAAATAAAAACAATGACAGTATGGACTGAAACAGACAAGGACCAAAATCAAAAAAGAATAATCTATACAAATTATGTCTATATAGAATCATAGAATGAGTATACACATATATTTACATATACAAACAAATATCTATATAACATAGAAAAATTAATATATCCAGTTTTATGAAGTAGAGGAAATCGCATATTTCAAAAGAAATATCCACTAAGCAGAAAAAAAAAGATAAAGATAAGAACTGCTGTAAATGTAATAAGAAGTTACATCTGAAAACACTGTTGTCTCTGACATTATTCTTTTCATTAACTTATTTAGCATGAATTCATAATCTGGCTGACATTTTAAGTAAGGGCTCCACTGTGTCTGAAATAATCAGTTTGTTCTGCTTGGCAAATCTATTTACTCTTGTTATGTTAAAATGAATCACATTAGGAGAATCTGACTTCAGATGGCAATTAACTGAGACCAGGGATACAGCAGTAGTTATGGTCTTGCAAATTAGTTCTTTGTTTGCATTTAGTTAGGATTTCCCTGCTCTTAGCAAAATCAAGACTTTGTTAATAGATCTTTATCAATGAACTTCTTTAGAATGCGTCTCTTGATTAGAAATAAAAAGAGCATATCTTTTCCTAAAGTTATTAATGGTTTTAAGCACTTTTGAAACTCAGGATATATAAGTTACACTTGATGAGATAAGCTCATAATAGTTTAACACTATTTTATTGTTAAAACAAAAGAATAGCCTGCATTTGTTTTTGCTGCAAATAATTTATTGTCACACGAAATTGTCCAAGAAATTGTCTTTTTAGGAAAAATGCAAGTAAAAAAAATTATCATCACAAATGGAAATTTTTTAATACATCTAGGAAGTTATTCTTGCTAGTAAAAGTAGCTCTTACGCAGCGCTTTGAAATGTGAACACATATTCACTCTCTTTAACTAGTATGGAAAAAAAAAAGCACAAGCACATAAACAATCATGCTTTCTAGTAAGAGTGCATGCATTTGTGGATTTCTTGTCAATAAGTTGTATTAGTGTGGAAGGGAAGAGTTTAGCAATACAGGTCACTTCTTGCTTATTCAGAGAAGGTATGAAACTTAAGGAAACTGATCTCTGCATTCCCTCTGTATCTGTTAGGTAGGAAGGACAAAATGAAACCTCTCTGCCTCTAGCCACTTGCTGATGTTTTAAAATATTGATTTCTCTGTTCCACTTTTTAAAGTTACAAAAATCATTACTTATAAAATAACCTAATTATTTCTAAAATAAGTTTCTGAAGTAATTTCATAGAATCACAGAATCACAGAATCTATAAGGTTGGAAGGGACCTCTAGAAATCATCTAGTCCAACCTTCCCGCTCCAGCGGGCACACCTAGAGCAGGTGGCACAGGGCGGTATCCAGGCGGGTTTTGAAGACCTCCAGAGAAGGAGACTCCAGTTTAAAGTGGTAAAACCACAGTACAAAACATGCCATTAGTTGTGGACTGTTCAGCTCAGTTTCTTTCTGTCTCTCACAAATTTATTCTTAAAATACTTGATGAAGCCCAGACAGTTGCACCTATTTACAAAGAATGCAAGTGGAATTCTGTCATCTGGATTTTTTTCCCTAATGTCTGCTAAGTGAGGTAGATATGCTATAACTTTTGAAGCACAACTCATAGTTATTGTGTTTAAGCCACATACACGTCTTTCTTTATCATAATCTTTTATCCCACAGGTAAAGTATAAAATATTTAGATGAGTTTCTGCCACCCTGTAGTGACTTACCTTTAATCTGCAATCTTCCATGCTCTTCCTGATGTATTTCTTGATCAGAATTACAGATAAAAATATACGTTCTGAAGCACTTGAAATATAAACAGCTTACTGAATCAAAAATTCTTCATATTTTTAAGTGAGGCCAGCTCCTAACATCATACCTCACTTTATGTCATGACAGACACAGATAAAACACAAAACAACAACATAAAATACTTTTATGTCTCACAATGAAGTACTTTCTACAGGGCTACTAAAGAAATGAACTGGCAGTTTACACAGATGCTATTTATTTTCTCTACGAATCGGATACATTTCCCAGTATAGGCTGTGTCACTTGGAATCACATCTTTTGGAAATTAAATTTCTTACTGGTTTTGTTAAATAACATAAGGATAAATTTATTATATCATTCCAAGCTATACTACGTCACTTAATTTTATGATAAGTTCCAGAAGTCTACTGTGCTAGGACAGTCATGTAGCGACACTTAGTAACAAATACTCCTCTCACTCCCACTCCATCATCTTTTTAGGCTTGGGCTCCATTACTGTACCAGTTTGAAGCACTAGATCGGTATGTATTTCAATAGGCAAAAGCAGAAGTAATATTAAATTTGTTCCTGTTTGTGTACTGGCAAGCATCTGGATGTAAATCAAAAATATATTCCAAATATGTTGTGTTATTTATTTGTTTATTTTATTTACAATGTGGCAACAAACATCTTAGATGACATATTTTAGTTATATTTAGATGACTACCACAAGCATTTATTTTTAGTTTTTGGAATTCATGCTTTTCGTTTTGGTTTTGAAATTAACATGAAAGCACAGGAACATAATTTAACAAAAATCAGAGCAGTAGTGATACACAGCAGACTAGTGCTTTTTTTCCCATATTTGGTTCCTTAGTGAAGTGGGCTGGTATGCAGATGTGACACTGAAGTAAACAGGCTTATTCATTTCTGGTTAATCTCCTTAGGAAGACAGGGCTTTCTCAAAATCTTCACAGAGGCATATATACAGTCAATCTTTATATGACAGATTTTCAGATAAATGTATAAAGAAAAGATAGGAAAGATATCATTCAGATCTCTGAAATGAACTCCAGTAATAAAAGTGTACAAAAAGAATATGTAGCCTTCGACTCCTCAAATGGAATACAGCTTTTTTTAGATAACATATCTGTACTACTACAGAATAAGATCAGAGTGGAAATCAGCTCTCCATTCCTCTCCCTTAAACAAATCCAGAGACAAATCAAGGACTGAGGAAGAATTTCTTAGAATTTTTATGAAATGACAAAACTGGATTTCAAGAAGCTCAGTACTTTTAAATTAAACCAGTACTGTTACACTAATTCAGCATATTGTGTATTATGTACCTTAAAGAATACAAAAGAATAAGCTAGGGACACAATTACACTTTCAGTATGGCTTGAAAATTTAATCATGTCTCTAATGGAACACTTGACATAAAATTTCTCTGTGATCAAGATGAGCCTTGCTAAAAATATTTCATTCATATACATGAAAATGGACTCTTTCTATTAATATACTATGAGTTCATTTGTTTCTAAATGTTTTTTTGTTTTATTTCTATTTTTCCTACTTTTTTCTAGATGTTTCAAAGAAAGCCTATTTCTTTTCCAAATCTCCTAAAACATATATTTTCTCATAGTTTTTTTGATTCAATTGTAACATTATCAGAATTTGAGCAACAATGTAGAATGATAGGATTCTATTTCCTTAGTGAAATTGTTTAGAATGTTTTAATGTTTGCATCAACTGCAGCAAAGTTTCTCTCCCTTTAATCTGAGGTATCTTGGAGTTAGACTGTAGACAGAGCTACTTTATTTCTCCAGATTTATGATTTTCTAGAGAATTATTTATGATTTTCTGGGGAATTCTTTCTTTTTTTTTTTTCATCTTTAGCGTCTTCCTGAAAGTCTACAGTTAGACTGTAGAGTTTCTCTACTAGGTTAAAGCTACTCTACAGTGAGAATGCACCATACATGAGCTTTTTATATTTAGTGGTAAGCTTTGAAAACACTACATAGGCAAGCATTCATAGTTGCTGAAAATATCAACATTAGTTGGCCCACATTGAAATATTGGGTCCAATCCTAGATAAGTCTTAATCGTGAACCCTCCTCTGACCTAGCAGGATTTAAAAATCCTTTAAATAGACCTCAATATAAAGGTTGTTCTTGATGGCTAAAACTTCTATTAAAAACTGTCCTGTTCATCATTTTATTTTTAGACTTTTAGAGCACAGTTTTTCATATAATTGAATAAAATGTCATTTAATAGTAATCATTGTATTTTTTTTCCTAAAATGCAATCGAAATGTTTGTTTTTCTCTCCCTTAATGAAATTAGAATCATCAGAAGAAATATAACCCTAATTTAACTAGAAGATTATTATTTTTATGAGCTTTGGAATAGACATGTTTCATTAAGTTCAGATTAAATGAAAGCAAGAAAATATGTGTGGGTTTCTTTTTTCCCATATAAGGAAGGTACATTTAATTAATAGCTTACTGCAAAAGAAACCTCTGGATATACCAGGCAAATAATAGTGCACTCAAATCTCTTGCAAAAGTTTTTTTCTCCTCCTGTTACATATTATACAGCATAGCTCAGAATCATCTTGGTTTGCAAGTATTTGGAACTTACTTCCATCCTCTCTTGCAAGTGAAGAACAAAAGAGCATTCCCATTCAAATACTGACATTTTAAAAAGAAAATATAGCTTCATGATATGCTCTAATATTGTCTGAAGTCAATAACTGAAGGCTATAAGGAGATTAGAAATATACAGCTAACAATTTTGCCAGAGAAGACAAATAAGGCTATGTAAGCCATTTATGTGTTTTGTTTGTTTGTTTGTTTGTTTGTTTTTTCCGAGGGAGATAGAATTCCTTTCTTTAGCTTCTCCTCTGTATAAATTTAAAATTACTGAAATTCGGTCAATAAATATAATGAATGTAATCAATAAAAAAAATGTATATCTACCATAACATAAATAAAATCTAGTTTAGGAACCCTAGGCAAGAGAAAATACAGGTTCTTCTACTGAATGCAGTTACAGTATGTGAAGATGAGACTAGTGGGAAGAGAATGGAATAAAAGGATAAATAGCTCTGAGACTTCTGTATTTATGTAAAAGGAAAGTGTTATGAAATATTCTTTACAAAAATTCATATGTAACTCTGGAAATAAAATGAATTAATCTTTTGAAATAAATTTCTGTTAGAATAAAGTCCAATTTGTTGTAATTACTTGCAATTCTTTCATCTACAATATTCTGTATATCTCATGAGTGCAGACCACTAAGCACAAACAAGAACTAAGAAGTAACAAATGTATGGCTTTTGGGCTTTTTTTTCTCTTCAAAAAAAAGTTAAAAATATTAAACTGTAAATTTTTCCTAATGTTTTGAGCTTTCCATTTCATTTCTTATTACAATAACCACAGCAATATTAAAAAGAAGAATAAATAATAAAAGTATTTGATTCTATGCTCTCCTAAACTTCTAAGTGCAATTTGAGTTGAAAATAATATGATTAACATTCATTCTCAGACAGAATCTGTAGCAGATTATAAATTTTGATAGTGACAACATGGTTGCCACTCTGTGGAAGTATCAAGAAGGAAGTATCCAAAAATGTCATTTTTGGGGAAATAAATCTCTAATCAACTATACATTTGTTAACAGCATAGGAAAGATACAGCTATTCATTTTGTGCAGTTAGGTATGTCAGTGCAACTTTTGTGAGTTTTGCACCCAGTTTGCAAAATTCAGGAATATGGGAAGCAGGCTTTTTCAAGGTGCTACAGGATCAATATCTTCTTCTTTCTCTCTTATACTGCAGTATGAGACAATGTGTTCATTTCTCTTCAATAGTCTATCTATAATTTTAGTTTATCTGAGAAAAAACATACTTGTTTTGTATAGATCATAGCAACTATTTGAACTGCAAAATGCCAAGGAGTGAGTTCCCTCATTCTTCTGTATGGTCTTTGTCCTTTTTTCCTCAACTCAGCATTATAAACATTATTGTGAAACATTTTAATGTTTAAAATGTGTTTACAATTGATAAGAATCTTGGAGATAGAAATAGATATTTGAGAGGAGTGTCCTGTAATCCTTATCTATTTCTAAAATCTTTTTGAAAGCAAATAAATAAATAAATGTGTCCTATACAAGTCAGCTACCAGCCCATAACCTACTGCTTAACAAGGTAGCAAACATAATGGCAGTTGGTGAATTGAGGCAAAAGGAGCATTCCCGGGAAACTTTGGGCTTGTTTGAGGCACTGTGACTGCTAAGGGTGCAGTGACACTATCAAAATACAAGACTACGCTAATTCACATTCATTTCCTGCAAAGAAAATGAGTGACTAATAACACTTTAGCTACCTACTGTTGTATAACAGGAGGAAAGATTCATAACCTGCTTATGTTCTGTAGAGGCCTTGAGACTATTGTGAAGCTGAGAACTAAGATGTTATCTGGTTTTAGGGAGTTTGAAGGCAGCTTTATAGCTGCAAAAACAGGGGCCTCATCTGGTGGTGAGGAGCAACTGAGGAATTTGGAGGCAGCCATAACAGAAGGCATGGCACCAATCCAAACACAGTCGACCTCTAAACTAGTTTGGAGATTAAACCTGAGGTGAGGGAGAGGAAGATGATAAAAGTAGGACCCTCATAATGAGACCAGAGACCCCCACTGGTGAGCACACATGTGCCTAGCACACAAGTTTCCTAACGAAAAAGGTGGAGCTTTGACCGCCCTCTGGTACGCCTCCTGACACGTACTGGCCCTACGTGGCAGGACGCACCAAATATAAAATTGTGTATTGGAGGTGGAGAGAGACTTGCAACTGAGACCTACATTTTCTCTGTGGGGATGCCCACAAGCTTGGAGCCTGCCAGCCACCTCTTGTTCTTGGTGGGGAATGATCAGTCTCGCTATCCTGCTGGTGAGTATCCTGTCGTATAGGTAATTGCTATGAAGGCACCTCATTTCACAAGTAGTTGCTAAGTAGTCGTCTTGCTTTAGTGTGATGTTAGTGTGAACTGTCCTAAATAAACTAAAAGGGGTTGATTTTGCTCTCAGTGTGTGTGCTTTCAATTGCCGAACCCTAAACTCATCCAAAACAACTGTGCAAATACTATTTTTAACAAGAAAGAGAAACAAGTATGCTAACATTCCTCAAAAAAAAAAAAAAAAAAAAAAAAGGGTCTGAATAGTGTGCATGGAAGAAATCCTTGAAAGGGGAGAACTTAGAGAAAAACTAGGGCCTAACACAAGTTTTGGCATTACAGGACCTTGCTTGGGGTGATACACAGTTGCCACTTCCAGAATGTTAGTACAAATGGACTATGTTCCCCATAGTTCCCTATCTGCCCACCTAATAGTTACAAAGAGGAGTAACAGAGGGTGGAACAGAGTGAAGACACTGTGGCCAAACTCTCTTGTACTCCCTGTGCTGGGCTGCTGCTAAGCTACACAGTAGCTGCACAATGGGAGATACATGAGAAGACGATATATGGTGCTGAGGCAGCAAGGGTGGGAAATCACTCCTTTCATATGATCTTTGCTTGAACTTTGCTCATTATAAGCTCATTATATCATTATAATGCCAAAACACGCCTCCATCCCAAAAGCTACCTGCCTCCAAGGTACAACTGTTCCTCACTGAGCATGAGCTCTAGGTTTTTGACTGACTACCTATAAATGAAAGTGAGAAACTTTTTCACCATCAATAACAGAAGTATAAATACAGTCACTCAAGTTCCACCAAAATGTTCAAAAAAAAGTATAAAAGGGGAACTAAGGAAGGAAGAAGTTAGAGGGAAGATTCTATCGTAACTTCTGCATTGGTGAATGGGCTCAATCCTTTCCTTCGGCTTGCATAGGCAGGTGCCTGAGAAGTCTCAAAGTTGAGAGCCCTCTCCTATCTTCTGGAGCGAGTGACTTTATCACATTTGTACAGCAGAGCTAGTTAAAAACCTCATGGTATTTTGTAAATGTTGTATCTGAATAAATCATGTTACTTGTGAACTCGACTACTTGCTTTGAAAGCAATCGGACCTACAGTCAACAGAATATTCATGAATGCAATTCTGTCAGAATTTGGCCTATAGCTACAAGTGCACTGCCTACCTCCTACTCCAGCTTCAAACTGTGACAATTAGAAGCTTCTGCAAACTGATTTTAATAGTGTGATTCCACATAGCAAAGGAAATCAAATAACTGTAGCTTTAGATGATTTTGTTTTTAATTTATTATCTGAGCAATCATGATAAAATCATAGGGAGACAAAAAAGGTTTCACAAAAAGGCAAAGTACTGGATAAGTCCAGTTAGCTGTCTATGTATATTCAGTTAGTATGTGAAGGAATAAACTGTACAAAAGAAAAATCATACTTTTTTTATAAACAATAACTGACAGAGACGGGTTTAACTATAAGTAACAGTTGTTTCCTAGTGACTAATATCAACATTAAGCATATTTTTATAAGAAAATTCAGTTTTTGAAAAAGATTTTGATCAACAGGAAAGTTTCCACCATGCTATCAAAATATGAATTTCACTTTTAAAAATTAATTCTTAAAACTAAAATTCAGAGGTTAAATATCATTGTTATCAGTAAAAGACACACTACATTAATATCGCACATATATCTAAAAATTATATCAATAGGAAGAAGTCTTCAGTCTTACATGTTTTATTGAAATAAGAAGCAATTTACAAAACCTAGGTTAAATATAGAACAATCTCTGTGTGAAAATAACATAAAATATTTAGTATTTACTTCTTGGATATGCATAAAGAGACAACATAAATTAAATGAATATGTTCCTAACACCTCCTTCACATGTCCTACCAAAAATCATTAGCTTTTATAAACTTTAAATATATATAATTAAAGCAATCAAAGAGATAATTGTGAATTTTCTAGTTTGGTTCAAAAAAAAAACATTTTGGGAAAAGTTAAAAATTAAGTTCTCATTTTTTTACTTTTCCAAAATGTTTTCTTGTATTCTTTATACCTTTCTACCTTGCATTTTATTTTTATTTCTTATACTAATTATAATTGTACCATCAAGAATAACTGAAAATATCTTTTTGCAGTACTGTTACAACATCCTTACTCATAGTTTTTTATATTAGTTCAATTTGTTTAATACCAGAAATATCTCTCACTTAGAAAATTAGCATCACAAACTTCTAAGTAGTAGTGTCCAATTTCACTACTCAGTGAACTGTCAGTTAATCTGCTAGCTTATCTTTTAGAGCAGAAATCGTTGCTATTCTGGTTCAGAAAGCTGTGTATACACTGATGATTACTGATAAGGATAGGGTCGTCTTTTACTGTTAGGGATAAGATCATCTTTTCACAGAATCACATAATAGTTATAGTTGGAAGGGACCTCTATAGATCATCTAGTCCAAGTCATAGAGCACATGGCACAAGGTTTTATCCAGGTGTGTTTTGAAGACCTCCAGAGAAGGAGACTCTACAACCTCCCTGGGCAGCCTGTTCCAGGGTTCTGTCACCCTCATAATGAAGTTCTTCCTCATATGGAGATGGAACTTCCTGTGTACTTGTACACTGTGCACTGGGTACTTGTACCCATGATCCCTTGCTTAGTCATTGGCCACTACCAAGAAGAGTTTGGCCCCATCCTCCCTACATTCTTCTCTTTATACATGTTGTTCAAATCTCCTTTCAATCTTCTCTCCTCCAGGCTAAACAGGCCCAGCTTGCTTAGTCTTTCCTCATAAGTGCTCCAGTCTCTCAATCAAATTTGCTGTTCTGTGCAGGACCCTCTTTAGCAGCTTCACATCCCTCTTTTACTGAGGACGCCAGGACTGCACACAGTACTCCAGGTGTGGCCTCACCAGAGCTGAGTAGAGGGGCAGGATCAGTAGGTCAATACTGGCAATACTCCTCCTGATGTAGGTGAGGATCCCATTGGCCTTCTTGGCCACAAGAGCACACTTCTGACTCATGTTGTCAACTAAGACTCCTAAATCTCTCTCCCTGGAGCTGCTTTCCAGCAGGCCAGCCCCTAATCTGTACTGATGCCTGGGATTATTCCTCCTCAAGTGCAGGACTCTGCACTTGTTCTTGTTGAACCTCATGAGGTTCATCTCTGCCCAACTCTCCAGCCTGTCCAGGTTCCTCTGGATGGCAGCACAGCCCTCCAGAGCGTCAGCCACTCCACCCAGTTTGGTATCATCTGCAAACTTATGCAGGGTGCACTTTGCCACCTCGTCCAAGTCACCAGGTTTGTGCCACATTAAAACATAAGAAATCACAAGCTAGAATCTCCTAGCTCCCTATTCCTCACTTTCTCACTCATTTGCTTTCCACAGTCCATAAGTTGAGACAATTCTTAAGGCAAACACAGCAGGTTAGGTTTAGGTTTAGTTCAGATAACATACCTAAATGTAGATGTCTCTATATAGATGTTAATATGTAATATCTATGCTCAAATAAATCAATGAGTACATAGGGATCACTTAAGTTATTGAAACATGCGTGGTCTCATCTCAGATGCATCTCCCCTGCAGACACCACCATGAAAATATCTTATAAATCTCTTTGTCATATTTTAGTATCTTCAGTATCTTAAGCCAGTTAAAATTAAACTAGACAGCTGAGTTAGGGCAGTTGAAGTACTGACTGGAACTCCAGTTGCTGGAGTTGGATTGCCTCTGACAGAAGTATGTACAGGCTGGTAAACTGAAGCTGGTAAGCTCCAGTCTGCACTAACTGTAAACACTAAATCTTTACTGACTATAATGTGATCTAAGATACATTCCTCTAGGCAGAGAAGAGCACATGTCTGTCTCTAAAATGGAAGAACATTTAAGTGTTTACCTCTCAAATGGAAGAACAACTAATCACATCCTAACTCTATGAATGCCAGAGTATATTTATCCTTAAATTAAAACCACGATGTAGATGACTTTCATAGTCTCACTGAGCTAGTCCAGTTGCAGATAACTCCCATTTTTTTTCCTAAATGCTAATGCAGATTTACCCTCCCTGACAGAAGAGTGAGATAATCTATTTTTATCTCCTCTCATTATGAACAAAGGTGAGGAATTTTTTGAAGGTATTTTGAGGAAAGATTTGTGTATAAGAAAATTCCTTCAGTTTGTTAACTAAAAGGATGCCTAAAAGGCATACAAGATATATAGAAAAAATATATATTTTTTTAATCTTTCAGTCCACAAGCTGTAGAACAAAGATCTTTCTTCTTTATTATGCCATTCATACAGGTCTTTGCGTATTAGTGTGAAGGCACACTGGCAGCATTAGCAAATGGGAAAATCAGTACTAAATAGGAATATCCTTCTTTATTATTATGCTTTCAAGAAAAGCATCACTCATGAGCTTATATCTTTCAAACAGTAATTATAAGTGAAATAGAAAAGTGGGACTCAAAATGAAAAAAAATAAAATAAAATTAACCAATATGACATTAATTATTTTAAGGTTGGACGGAATTTCTCCTTCAAATTTCAGAGGAATAAGTCTTCTAATAAAGCCATTAAACTACTTTAAACTAGTAGCTCTAGTCTTTGAAAAACATATATAGGGATGGGACTCTATTTTGTTTTTCAGTTCAATGAACTCAGTTCTCAAATCGTTTTACACTGTTTATACTGCTGAAAGCCTAGGAGAGTTATTTCTAACTAGGAAATGTCAAGAAAAGAACATAAGATTCTATATGTAGTAAGTCCTATGTTTCCTGGTCACTTAGTAAAGTATTAATATTTCAGACAATAAACCATATCAGAGAGTGATATATGTGATAAGTGGATTAAAATATGGATGCATGTTCAAATAGAACATGCAAGAATATCCGTATATCTTCAAATAGAAGCAAACATTTTTCTGTTTCATTATTGGCATACTAATCTTAACTCTAATATTAAGCTCTCTGGATTCTAGTCATTCCTCAGAAAGTAAGATATTAAATGAAAATTAGAATTTAGCTATCATATAGTAAAGAGGAACCATAGAATGTATCCAGACAATGAAACTGTGCTAAGATTAAATTTTTCAAATCTGTCATTTTTGCTTACAGGAAAGAAAATAAAAAGGAATATAGTAAATGAAGCTTACATTGAAGCTTACATTGACTGGGAACCAGAGTAAAGAATGACCCTGGAAATGTCAATGGTAGAACCAAGAGCATTGTGGAAAAACTGCTTGAGAAAGGGGAAATTAGAGAAAAACTAAGGCCTAACAGACATTATGACATTACAGAGGCTTCCTTGGGCTGAGAGTTACTGCTTCCCATTTGGTTGGTATGTATCTAATCTACTCCTCCACAACTTCCCTTGACAAAAGTGATGTTGCTTTTCTAAATTCACTATGGAAGGTAACATACCAATTGGAGAACTTATTTACAAGGTAATTATGTTTCTTTTTCCACAAAGCAACTGGGTTTTTTGATATTTTATGTGCAGTTTAAGGAAATCACAGAGCAAGAGAAGAATTGTTTAGATCTAAGTGGCAGAAACTATACACTACATAACACTAACTGTGTATTCTGTAGGAAAAGTAAAGTTGATTGCTCTTCTAGCTACGCTAATCTACCAGTCTCTCCTTCTTTTCCTTAGTGTGATAGAATGAATAATGTAAGGAACCTGTCAGAAGAATTTACATGTTCACCAGAATTATATGACCGTAACTATCTTTCTGCTGCCTCATTTCTTCTGTTCAACGAAAGTGAGAGGTTTGACTCACACAGAGTCAAACTATATAAAATCATCTGCTAAAATAATTATTTATCTGTTTGTATTGTCATCCTGCATTAATGCCAGGGTATCTAGAATAGCAGCAATATCAGCACAAATGGTAAGCAAATTTTCTTTCCCCTGCTGTGCCCTGCAGTGAAAGAAGGCTCTGGGTAGAGAAACTGAACTTACTGCAACACAAAGAGGACCAGAGGATGGCCTCTCTTCTAGATGATAAATGGATAAATCAGCTGAGTGGATCACCTGACTATGTTAGCTGAGCCAATCAACTGGTTGTATCAGCTTTGCAGTTTTGCAACTGTCTGTCCCAGAAATAATCAGAATAAAGCAAATGTCATTTGTTAGTCAGACCAGCATGTGCCATTTAGATATTGCTCAGACCAAACTGAGTATAAAACCTACACAACAAAGAAAAGCAACTTTTAGGAGAGTTTAGGAGAGCAATGGCCTTGAGCTGGTATCAACCCACATATTTCTTTCCAGCAAAAGGGGGCATGAAACATTGTGACAGTGAGCATGTTAGAGAGACAGGCTAATGAGGACCACATTTGTTTTGAGATTCAACAGTATATTTTAATTTCTGTACTCATGTTAATTATATCCCTCTCAGCCTTCTCCATAGAAAACAGGCCCAATTCACTTAGTCTCTCCTCATATGAGAGATGTTGCAGTCCCTTAACCATCTTAGTTGCTCTACACTGGACCCTCTCCAGAAGCTCCACGTCCTTCTTATACTGGCGAGCCCAGAACTACACACAATATTCTAGGTGCGGCCTCAACAGAGCTGAGTAGAGGGGCAGAATCACCTCTCTTGACCTAATGGCCATCCTCCTGATGCACATCATGAGCCCATTGGCCTTCTTGGCCACGAGGGCACACTGCTGACTCGGTGTCAACAAGGATTCCCAGGTCCCTCTCTGCAGAGCTGCTTTCCAGCAGGTTGACCCCTAATCTGTACTGGTGTCTGGGGTTATTCCTCCCCAGATGCAGGACCCTACACTTATTGAACCTCATGAGGCTCCTCTCCGCCCAACTCTCCAGCCTGTCCAGGTCCCTCTGGATGGCAGCACAGCCCTCAAGAGTGTCGACCACTCCACCCAGCTTGGTGTCATCAGCAAACTTGCTCAGGGTGCACTCCGTGCCCTCATCCAGGTCATTGATGAACAGACTGAACAGCATTGGGCCCAGTACTGACCCCTGGGGGACACCACTGGCCACAGGCCTCCAAATCAAAAGTCACAGACTGTATCAGCATAACATAAAAAATGTATATATATAGTGTAATATTTGTTCCAATATCTAATTTTGGAATTGATTAAATCTATCCCAGTTTCAATCATTCAACTATACGAAACACTTCTAAAGTAATGATATATGTATAATATGTATATTGTAATATTCTTATACTGTGTAATATGTAGTATTGCTCCGTAATGTTAATGCTGTACAGTAATGGGAATAATATAAAATAGGACACATCGTATGTCATATATGCATTTTTATTGCAATTTTTAATGCAATAGTAACTTTACAGATTATAAATTATAAGCATCTATGAAAGCCAACTAACTACAGCAACCTGGTATTTACCTTCTTGCATATTAAAGAAGTCACAAAATATTTTATAATACCTCAGATTAGCTAAGTGAAAATGTTAAATGCAGCCTGACAACACTTACAAAAGCAAAGTTTAATTATTTTGTACTAAAACTTTACAATATATTATTTTTTATATGACTAAACAGTATTAGCAGAAACAACCATAGTAAAAATTCCATTAATATTGTCAGACTCTTTATTTTCCTCTATTTATTTTCCAATACGTTGTCTTGTTTCTCAGTATTCCTGTCTATAACACATGAAAAGAGACATTAAGTGAAAAGAATAGGGGTAATATTACAAATCTCTTCATGTGATTAATATCATCCTTAGTCTTGCTCATCTATTCACTATTCTTGCTTAGCGCTACTGTGTACATCCTGTAACTGATATGACTTATTTCAGACATACTTTAAAGGGAAAGAAAACAGGGGTTTGGCTTGTTTTCTGGATGCTATGTATTTGACACTGTTTCCTCCATTAATATTACTCCTGTTATTGCAGTTTGGTGTTATCTTTCTTGCAGCTAATCAGATGGTTTTAGAAGTCAATTCAAAGTAGAAAACGGTAAAAGGAAACAGCATTGGGCAGAATTTAGGTATCTATGCTCGAGAGATGTCTCAGCTTACCTTACTGTCCATGTCTGCCAGATGCTTGAGGAGGAAAATTCTCAGGCTGAGCTGTCAACACCTAAAGCTTCTTCACAATTCTAAAATGGGCAGAGAACTTTTTTTTTTTCTCTCTTCAACAGAAGATCCAAAAGGATCAATTGTATTTGGTGTGTGCTGACTGTGAACTGAGAGGTAAGCACTTCAGTCTCATATTCATCAAAATTATCTGTTTGTTCTAAAGAAATGTGCAATTACTCTTGGGATTTCTTGCTGCTAGTGGCTGACTGCACTCACTTAATATCCTTTGCCCTGACTTAGAGCCAGGTGGTACCATAAAATGTATAAAAATGTTCACTAAGTATGGCTTCTATATTACTTCTTGCTATACTGCTATTTATAAGCTCCCCTTTTCTATCTCTTTTTCTTTTCTGTATTTTCCTGTTGTATGGAATTTAGTTATTTAGTAATTAACTACAGCAGAATAATTATACAACTCCTCAGCTATAACTTCAATACAGTCAGCGTTTCCATTATCTCTTTATTTCTTATGTATATACTCTAAACAAGTCATTACCAAGAGCACAGTTTTAAATTATTTTCAGTATCATAGTCAATTTGTGAATGAGTTTCAACTTTTTGAGAGATGACATTTCACCCATTTCTAACAAATTCCTGGTTACTGGGAACAATTGGTTTGATTCCTTTATGGGGCAAGAAATGACTTTCAGCTAGATGATGGCTCTTGATCACCAAATTACCTTTTCCCATTATATCAGTTATCAATCTTCATATTTTCACCTTAAGCAAAGCTTTGGTAGCACTTCTGTCTGTTTTCTCATTCTTTCCTTGTGCAGAGCAGACTTCTTAGTAGCCAAAAATCAAGCCTCATAGTTGTTTTAAATCATTGCTTCACTGCAGTAATTTTAGTCTCCTTGTTGTAGATTTCAGCAAATGATTCGGTATCAGTTTTTATGTTCTTATCATTTACATTTGAGCATTAGCTTCTACAGCTAATTATCATTGAAAGATACATATATTTGAGTATCAAACTTAGCATTTGTTTTTGAATTTGAACATGCACTATTCCTGACCCCGTCTCTGCCATGTCCCATGATGAAGATCAAGCTGGTGATGGCTCTATTGTGTAAGTATATTCTTAGCATACTTCCTTTTGAGGCAGCTGCTGAATACCTGGTAATATTTAATAGATTAAAAAAAAAATAACAGTTTTCAGACGATTTCACAATTAGCTTTAACTGGAAAAATTATTTTTCATGTTCTGAAATCTAGGCTTATTCAGTCTCCCCTGGGAAAAGGTGGAGAATTAGTACACATACAGTATAATTGTGTGAACCTCTTTACGTAATTCAATAATTTAACACTTGCTTTTAATCTTAAACTATTGATATTTTCACCATTTCCTGGACATCTGATTAATAAAGCAAGAAAACTTATTGGGTTATTTCTCTCCCAAAAACAATATTTCCATAACCATTTGGTTATCAGTAATTACTAATTAATGATTTTATATTTCATCATTTTTTGGTTATGGCATTGGCAAGGTAGCCTCCATTCATTAATTCAGCAAAATGCTTTCTCACACACAAATGCACAGTCGTACCAAAGAGCAATCTCTATAAGAACTTTACCCTCCATTTCCGGTTTCCCTGTATTTGAGCATGTTTCTTGGAAATCTGATTTAAAGTTTTTGCTGTTGCATTTGTTTGTGCTTCATTGTATTTCTCATGTACAAAAATTATGAGGTTTTTTTTCCGACTATTAGTTTCTCTTAATTTTTTTCTGGACTTAAATGAAATATGCATGAAATATTTATTTTGTGCATTTGTCCAAAAATTGATATTTCCCATGCATTGCCTGATCTCCATGTCACTGGAATTATTTCCTCCTTTCCCCATCCCCATCTTTTGTCAATTATGGTGGATTAACCTTCTATATTAACTATTTATACATATTTTCTTATTGCCCTGGAACAATGTTTTCTAAAAGCAGATATTTTAGTGTCTGACTGACTTTTTAATTTTGGTCTCTGACAAGTCCCTTTACTTCTTTTCCAGTGTTGTGTTCTTTCCCAGGGGAAAAAAACAAACAAACAAAAAAAACACATAGTTTCAAAGTACTTGTGTGATTTTCTCTTTCTGAAAAAAAATCTGCTTAAACATTATTTTTATCCAAAGTTTTCTTCTTATTTCTACCACTTCCCTAAGATCAAAGATGCATAGAGCTAATACTTCTGTCACTGCCACTCTAAAAAACAAAGCAATATTCAGCTCATCCTTCAGTGCAATTACCCCTGCAGTTCTTATATTCAAGCCAAAATGCTGTCCAAGAGTTTAGGAGACTCATAATCCTTTCTTCTCACTCTGAGACTCTTAAGGATGAAGGATTTGGTCACAGCTGAGCTATAGCAACTATTATAACACTATGTATTTCATGGAATTTTCCCGCAGTGTGTTCCAGTCACTTGTCTTTTCTTTACAGTGATTTGAAGGAAAGAAAGGTTCCAAAGAAGCTTTTTTTGTTTATTTGCTTTTGTTTTTCTTCTCAGTAAAGCCAAACAAAACAAAACTTTTTTTTCTATTTTTCCTGAACAAGCTATTGTCCAGTACTACAGTTGGAGTATCCAGGAAGTACAGACACTGAATGCTTCTTAGTATACTTTCCCCATCTACCCAAAGCACAAAGCCTGGCCTGAGCTTGTATGTAATGCTTCCCACTCTACATCTTCCATACCCTTCCACACCCTTCCAAACACCATAAAATGAGAGGAATTACAGAATTAAAAAAATGAAATTTGCTGACTCTCCTTGTAAAGTTGGATGTATATGCTGCAAGCAATGCAAGATATTTCAAGATAGAAGGGGAATAAGAGGAGAGATCTGTGCTGTAGTTAAAAGGGAATACCCTTACCTGCTCTGGTGTTGAGCTGACACTTAAATAAGAACAACTCTCCTATAAACATTTAATTCATTTGTGCGGCCTGGCCAAGTATAGAACAGCTTACAGAATATATTTTAAAAGAAATGACTGGGGGTGGCATACATAATAGAAATATAGAAATAGAAATAATAAACAGAAAAAAAACCATCTGTGATATGCAAGTCCTAACAACATCATCTGATAATACGGAAGTTCTCATTAGCTTATATTTGGAAGAAGTTCCTTACATTGTCCCTTAAAATATTAACATATGTTATAATGATCAGCAAAAAATAGTGAGGACAAAAATGTTTTAGATATTTAGACATTCCATGGTCTTTTAAGTGAATTTCTGCCTTTAACCTTGTATATGGCAATAGTTCCACTTATTTGTAATATATGAAACTTTTCTTCTTATGACTGAAATCTCCAAACTCTAGAAGGATGCAGAAGCTTCAACACCATCCAGAAGACACTATTTTTTGAAAGAGACAGATCATGAGACTGTAAATCAATGCACAGAGGGAGAATTCTAATCATTAAGACTCCTCCAGAAACCCAACATATCAAAGTCAAGAAAACTTTTCAAAATAGAGGAATCTTTCCATCCTGATTTGATTCACCTAAATTCCTGATGATCTTAGTAAATAGGCTGAGGACTCTCAAAAGCTTTGAATAACTTGATGTCATGATTTCAAACCTGACTAAAAGAGATCAGTTCAGTTGCATAAGCATAGATACTTCTGCCATCAAATTATATCTTATGTTTGGAACATCTTCATAGGGCTAGCAGATAACAAAGGGAAATCATGCCATATCTGGACCAACAACTAGAACCCAAGCTTACTGAGAATACATCAAATGATGAAGACTATGGCAGTTGAATGAAGACCAGAATTTAGACCATTTAGATGTGTTTGTGAATAAGTAGCTTTTAACACCAGAGAGACAAAATTGAAATGAAAGAATGTCAGCTAAGAATTGTTACCTTCTGATTTGACGATAGTATGCCCTTTGAATTTGTGCCTAACCCTGACTTAAAAGGCTGACACTGATTACAATATATCATAGTATCAGTTCAATTATGTGTGATTTATTACCTCCAAGTTAAAAACTTACTCTTTTTGTAACTTGATTTTGTGCAGTTTTGGCCTCTATCAAATCTCATTATACCTATTTCTGCCAATTTGAAAGACCACCTGCCAGCAACAACAACAAAAAAAATTGCAGCTCATTTATTTATAGCCCATCTTCCTTGTCACTTCAAACTTGCATGCATAAAGAGAATGAGATTTTTCATGCTGAAATGCATTGGATGGATAATACTTTGGGGTAAAACACTTTGTGTAGTAGTTTTTCATATTTGATTATCAATTCTACTTAACAACTCCAAGATTGCACATGAGGATCATCACTGGATATAGTACCTTAAGCAATCAGAATGAGAAACAATATATAAAATGGAACTAATTAATTACTTGTTTACTAAGATAGTCTTTGTAACCATCCTTGGCCATGCTCTCAAGTTTGAGAAGAGAGAAGAGGGGAAAGTGGAAGGTTTTGACCCACTTCCATTATTTTTTAGTATATGAAATACAAAGAAGAGGGATTCAAAATAAGTTGGGCAGAACTCTATTGTGAACAAAGTTGCAGTTTGAAAGCCGTAGTGGTGGTGGTGGGGGGAGAAGGAGATATCAAATTAGTACCGGATTCACAGTCTATGGACTGTAGGTCCGATCGCCTTCCTAGGAGGGAGTTGAGTTCCCAAATAGTGTGATCAACTATTAGCTCAATTCTGGCAGTATTGGATTCACGAACAGTCTGTGGATCGTAGCTCGAATCACCTTCCTAGGAGCGAATTGAGTTTCCAAATAGCATGAGCAACTATAAGCTCAATTCTGGCAGTAACGGATTCACAAACAGTCTGTCAACTGTAGGTCTGATTGCCTCCCCCAAACAAGTAGTCGAATTCACAAACAGTATGATTTATTCAAATGCAAAATTTACAATGTAGGCTTCAGATGTCAGTATAGGAAGTTCTCTACTACAGTATGTTGTTTTTATAGCTAGCTCTGATTTACAAATGTGAAATCATCACTCATCCCAGAAGATGGGAGAGGGTTCTCAGTCTTGAGTCTCCTCAGGCAGTGTCTCAATCTGAGGGGAGGGAAGGGGTATCAGCCTGTCAACTGATCCAAGAGTGATGATGGTTTCTTCCCTCTCAGTTGTTAGTCATCTCAGGCGATGTCTGAACCTGAGAGGAGGGAAGGGGGATCAGTCCATCAACTGACCCTGAAGTTACAATGGAATCTTCCCTCCAAAGTTCTTCATCCTTAGTTGACCTTTTATACTTTTCTTTACATTCAGGTGGAGCTTGAGTGACTAGAGTCCTACTTAATCTTGTTATTGATTGGTGAAAAAGTTGCTCGCTTTCATTTAAAGGTACAGTCAATCAAAAATGTAGAGTGCATGCTGAGTGAAGAGTGGTCGTACCTTGGAGGCGGGTAACTTTTGGGATGGAGGTGTGTTTTGGCATTATAATGAGCCAAGTTCAAGCAAAGTTCATCCAAAAGGAGTGATTTGCCACTTTTCTGGCTCAGCACTGGACTTTTTATCATATATCTCCCATTGGACAGCTGCTGTGTGGCTTAGCAGCCCAGCACAGGGAGTGCGACAGAGTTTGGCCGCGGGGTCTTCACCCCACTCCATCCTCCGTTATTCCCCTTTGCAGCTGTGAGGAGGGCAGGTTGTGTTGCCCAGGCAACTGTGGAGGAGCTGAGTCCGTACGTACCAGCCATTCTGGAAGTAGCAATTGTGTCTCACCCTGAGCAAGGTTCTGTAATGCCAAAATTTCTGTTAGGTCCTAGTTTTCCAAATAATTCTTCCACAAACTCTTATAGTTAAATACAAATATTCCAAATTTGTCCTGAGGGTCTTGGCATCTAACTAATTCTTAATTACATAAGAAATAAATGGAGTCTTCCAAGGTGACTGAGACCAGACCCATCCATTTTTATATTTCTATTCATTTTCCTGCAACAACAGCCAGATGCATAATGATGTTAGGCATGTCACATTTATTAGAACAAAGGCAATCCTTAATAAATGGTTGACAGTTTAGGAATGTGACAGTAACAACAGATGGAGAAAGACTGATAAATGGATGGTAGCACTGAGGAGATGATGAAGCAACATTAATTACAGTTAGGTTGGCCATCACAGCATCAAAATGGACATGCATATCTTGCTTAACAATCCAAATCACTACCTGTAAGTAAGATTGGCTAAAAAAAAAAAAAAAAAAAAAAAGTTATTTTTGCAAGTCTTAAAGATCTTAAAGTAAAAAGGAAAATTATTTCAATTAAATTATTTCAAATAAAAACTTGGCAGTAGCACTGGGCTCTACATAGGTACATTAGTGAGACAGTCTTACATGTGGCTAAGAAACTGTTTACTAAATTATGATATTGAATAATTTGAATTGAATAATGTTGCCAACAAGTTGCCAACTCTTCCAACTCTGAGGGCTGTATTTTGCACCTTTTTAAAAATGAAAATAATAATGGTACAATTTGGAATAATTCTCTCTGAGTGAGAATTGCTGAGTGAAAATTTTATACTGAGTGAGAAATGGCATTTAATCCAAAGTTACATCATATTCCACATTAGCAGCAACAAAATTCAATGTTTCATCAACTGCCAGAATATTTAAATCTAAATTCTACTTTTTCAAAGGCAAATATACTTTATATTCATATACTGCTGTGCTGCTGGTATGTACTGGTTCTTTCCAGAGGTCAGTGAGAAAGAAAAGCATGCTTGCTGAATATAGTGTGATATTTAAGTAGAATCTTTAAAGATGATATCAGACAAATCTCAAAACACAATTTTATTTGACATTTCCATAATATTATAATTTATTTCTATGAAAAGTTTTTACATAGATTATAATTCAAGAACCTTAAATGTAAGAAAATATGCATAAAAATATGTATAAAGTAAGACTAAAAATGATATTTTACTGTTACACTTGAAAACTCTTTACGCAGAAAGAACTACTCCCTGTCTGAAGATACAATGGTGAGGAGGAGAATCTGTACAGATGCTCAAAAAAGTCCAAGAAGTGACTTAATTTTTAGAAAGTAAAAAATGCTGATTTTGCATTTGTCTCAAAATTGTGAGAAATCAAGGGCAACTCAATAGACACTGAAGATGTCTAGTCTGTCTCAATTTTCCTATGATTATTTCCTGAATGCAAGCTTTCTGACACTGTATCCTATCAGGTATAATCCTCACTATGAGCATGAAATTCTACACAGTTAAATGACTAAGTGACAATTTTAAGTGCTATTGGAACATAAGAATACACTTTGAAAACATTTTATACAGAATACTTTCATGAAAAGAATGTTTTGTGCAATGTAATCTTTTCCTCTAAAAATTTTGCACTGAAGTCAATAAATTAACTAACTTGAGGAAGTCATGTCACCTTAGAATTTCAAATGTAAAAGTAGGTTCCAGGAAAAAAAATTTTGTAATGGAAATTATGCTAAAGAAATGCTGTAGATTATATAAATAGAAACACAGAGAAACAATCTTACTTAACACTAATGTCTTCATTGAAATGGTGGGAAAAGAATAGAAACCTGTCTTGTAATAAAATATTGGTGCTCACCAATTAAAAAAAAAGTGTTTTATAAGGAGTAACTTGACAGCTGTATCATTTCATGGTCAGCAGGCTTTGCATTTGCTCCCGATTCTCCTCTTCATCTTACGATATACCTACAGACACCTCACATTGAAAGCAATCAGATGCAATAACTGTAGATGATGAAATAATAATAATCAATTTGACTTGGAAAATGATATAACTGAAATCTAAATAACTTTGAGATACACTTCTAAATATATTCTTAATTTTTGATAAGTAAAACTTCAAGATGATTTTTATAATGGTGTTTAATGAGACACAATCTTTTATAGTTCTAAAACACAAATATAAAGTTAAAATCTATTTTGAAGTGTGCATATATCACTACAATTTATTTACAAGGAATTTAACGTATGAACATTTATCAAAACCTTCTTCATATTTCTTTTAACAGTTCTTTGAAATTGCTCAGGATTATGAAAAACATTATGAATTATAGCCAAGATTAATTAATACTTATATAAAAACTATTGAATAACATTGTTAGCTTGTATATATTAAAATGAATTAATTTGGAATGCTCAAAACACATTGATCCTTCTTCATTTTTTTCATAGTTGCTTGTTGTTGTGAAAATGTTGCAGGTTGAATAAATCATACTGTGTGTAAACTTGACTACTTGTTTGGGAGGAGGCGATTGAACCTACAGTTGACAGACTGTTTGCGCAGCCGATACTGCCAGAATTGAGCTTATAGTCGCTCATGCTATTTGGGAAGTCAATTCGCTCCTAGGAAAGTGATTGGACCTACGATCCATAGACTGTGAATCCAATACTAATTTGATATCTCCTTCTCCCCCACCTCCACCACCACTACAGCTTTCAAACTGCAATATTTTCACACTTGTATTTATTATTTTATAAAATAAGACCAAATATCCTAGCTTTTCATGTAAATCAGGATTAATTAAATACCTTTTTTTTCTTCCTATTTTTTTTTCTATTAAATATGAGAAATGAGGAATTCAAATTTTCAGATGTGTATATTATTAAAACCAGGTGTAGGGAGAAAATAAAAGTTTAAATTTTTCAGCAAAGCAAAAATCAAGCAGAGTTCATATTTTAGCAAGAAGGAGGATAGAATATTGTTATATACTACAAGAGGCAAAATAAAGTAGTTTCCAATGTGATGATGGAGCATTGAATATGACTAAAGAGTGAGGGTTTTTTTTTCCATTTGTTTTTAGGAGTTACAGTACTATTCTACATGTCTTGCACTAACAACATCAGGTATCACTCCCTTGACTGCATACTTCTACATAAGTTTATAACTTAATCTTTATGCTCTTAGTCTCCTAGATTGAATGCTTGGAAAATAATTTCATTGGTAAAAAAAAATCTTGCCATAGGTTGGCTAGGCAAGGAACACAATACTTGTTTAACACTGCATTTTCTTTTAAAGTTGGGTCTAGGAAGAACAAAAACTAGGACAAAAAAGTATTTGGGGAATAAGCCTGGAAAAACTCAGATACATCTTGGAGCTCTTGAGTCTCCATGTTACTTTGGAAATCTCATTAAAAAAGCAAGTTCTCCTGGGACTTCTGGCATTCAGCACTCCATTAAACTAGAACACAAGAACATCCTTAATCTTACTAAAACTTGGTTTGTTAGGACTAACTACAAAACATTTTGTCCCAAACTGACTTTTCAGTAATAGCTAATAGAAAAGAACATACGTAATGATAGGGTACATCGTGTCTGTATTTAGTTTTAGCACATTTGGGGAGAAGAAAAAAAATAAAGTTTTGACAAACTCATTAGTACTCAGAAAGTGCAGCTGAGAGGCACTGCACACCAGTGTTTGTAAAGAGTTTTAAGCCCCTTGCATGCTCTATGCTTCTGTTTCATTCAATTAGTAGGAAGACATGTGACAAAATGTAATAGATTTCTGAATAGTCTTTCACAAGAACTAATAAAAGCATTTATTCTCAGCTCAAAACAGAACTCTCCAAATTACATGGATGTTTTGCAAAGATTCTACTAACCACAGCCTCTGCAACTTTCAGTAACCTTAGGAGGCATATTGGTAAACCCTTCTCAAAACAGTGTGTAAAATGGATCTTAAACCGCTAAACGTGCATTTTTGGTAATTTGTTTTGGTTGATCATTTCATAGGACATTTCTGGACTACAGACTTTTTTAGATGAAGCGGTCTTTAAAAGATGCTACCTCACTTTGCAACAACATCTCTCATCAGTGTAAAAAAGCCCAATCCATATTGCTCTCAAAGAACAAGGTATGTACCTGACACTGAATGCCAATACAAGTAAAAGGGGAATAAACAGTAAATGCTTAATAAAAACAGATTGCCCTGTGCACAGTTCACTTCACAAAGGTGCAAAGTCTTAGTCTTCTATGATATATTAAGAACAATGAATTATGATAAAACATAAGACAAAGTGTACTGTAGCTAGTAATCCTGTATTATGTTTGGTGCAGGATGAGTTCCTAACTAGCTGAATGTTTCCCATAAGTACAAGTTATTCCCTTTCAGGATCTAAATTATATTATGCATAGTCAATAGAATTATCTATTAAAAATCTACAATCATGATAGTTGAATAATTGAATGCTCAGAGAAGTCTAATACTTGTCCTTGAAAAACTGTACAAGAGCATATTTCATGTGTGCATGTTATGAAATAAACTATAGATCCAGACATCAGGACCATTGAATCCAGTTCTCAGCTGTAATAGAAACATTTTCCAGTATTTGGCCAAATAGTCTAATAACATTAAAACATGAAATCATGATGACTTTAGATACTTTTAATGGAGTACTGAATATTTAAATATGCTATATGTGGTTTTAGGCAGTGTTTTTAGTCTTTCTAATTCAGACAAACTGGGAAAATAAAACAGAAAGCTTGCATGTCAAGCTTCAACTGTCCTAATTTGAAACAACATAAAACCTTTTTAATCAAGGTTTTCAGAGGGAATCTGTCAGCTACATCGGTCTTCTTTAATATTATTCAGTATTTTCAATCACTGTAAAATGCTGCCACCTACTGGGAAATATTTAATTAAATAATAAAGTCAGCAAAAATGGAAATTCTGTTATTGTCAATGAATAATAATAATAATAACAAAGTAATTTCATACTTAAAAATGCCTCTCTCCTGATCACTGAAATCGATGATTAAACAAGGTGCATGGGGAAACAATAGCTCCATTTAGGACAATAAAAGATGAGGAACTAAAAGAAAATCTTACATTCATTTTTCTCAGAAATCATAATTTAAAGTGAAATATATGACATCTTTATTAGAAAATGATTTGAAGCTAGTTAGATTCTAATTTTCTTCAGACCAAGAAGCATATATCCACTTTATTTATAAAGACATTGAATCACTATGATTTACTGCCAAATATTGAAATTAAATAGTGAGAGAGAATGTCTTGCAGAAGTATTTGAAAAGCACGTTTTCCTAGGGAAGTTTCGAAATCATTAAAAAAGTATATATAGATATTTTTAAAAAATCTTTGTTTGCATTGATATAACATTAACTTCATTCAACTGAATATGGTACAATGTTATTTCCATCCTGTGAAAGAAAAGAAGGTGGAAGATTCTCCAAGTCAGGCCATCAGAGAGAGCTGCAATGGAGATATGCTGTGTTTTACAACTTATTGCATTGTCAATTAGCTACTTATTAAATGTCAATTAGAAACCTAGCAATTAAGTTACGCTTACCAAATCCATAAGGCCTGAGAATAGCAAAACAGAATTTCAGAGTGGAACTGGCTGTATCCAGTTCATTAGTTCAAGTGAAGCAAACTTGGAGAACTGCAATGATTGTATCAGGTTTTATAGCAGCTACAAGTCAGTCTTGAAAAATCCTCAATTCTGATGCTATATTTCTATTTTATTTATTCATGGTGAAATCCTAGGTACTGTGTTTGTGCTAAGTATACGAGTCCTTATACACTGTTTATGTTGGGGTCAGGTCATTCACTTCACATTGAGAATTCCTCAGTTCTTCAATATACTTGCTTGATGAAATAATAGGTAGCCAAATTGATTTTATTAATTACTTCAAGGACAGATAAGTTTGGGGGCTTTTTAAGGTTTAAGTAGAAGATATATTGAGAATGTAATTGCTGTCTCTAAAGTAATATACTAGCTGTTCCCATGATTTATGAATCAAGCTTAAATGTTCAGTTTGAAAACTTACAAAAATACATCAAGAAAGCTATATATAAAAGACTTCTATCAGATAGTTATTGAATTGGAACATGCTTACTCAAGCAAATGTTGATATTGCTTTTCTCCTGCACAGATATAGTCAGTGATATTTTTGAAATTTCTTCAGATTAGTGATGATGTAGGAAAGGGAAATTTACAGCCAGATGAAAGAATATAAAATATTTTCAAACCCCAGAAAAATGAAAAACAGAAAGAAGTGGAGAGAAAAATACAGAGAAAAATGAAATGACTGATCAAAACTCAGAACATTTAATATTTTAAAAAATGAGAGGAAATTAATATTAGTAAAGAATATATTCATTTTTCTAATTAACCTTATGTATCCCTGAAATTGATGACTGGGAGAATACTTCTGGAGTAGCCCACCTGTCGGTATCATAACAACCTTGGTAGTAGTCAGAAATGTTAAAGTAAGCAGTTTATTAGAGTTGCATCCTATCCCTGTTTTGGAGTATAATCTGTAAATCTTTAGAACTGTTTTCAAAACTTTCATAATTAGAATTAATAAATAACCACAAATTTTAAAATGGACTGCAAGGTCTGAAGATGAATGAAGGGATTGTATATCTCTTCATTTAATAGAAGATAAGTTTACAAATTTAAGAGCAGAACAAGCTTTCCAATAAAATAGCCTGTTAAATATATTTCTAAAAGCAACTTCTGCACTTGAATATGCTACTGAAAATGTGAGAGAGGAGGAAATGTTAATTATATTCAGGATGCAGCATTTAACTTTTTGTGTTTTTTCTGCCCATTTTCTTATTATCTTGTCATAGAAATTTCTCCTGAAGAAATATTGGATAGTTAATTTTAAATATCATAGAATCATAGAATGTGTAAGGTTGGAGGGGACCTTAGAGGTCATCTAGTCCAACTCCCCTGCACACGCAGGGTCACCTAGAGCACATGGCTCAGGGCTGCATCC
>JAUBOD010000752.1:1178803-1192986 GCA_032353885.1 Nothura maculosa | reverse complement strand
GTGAGGGTGACAGAGCAGTGGAACAGGCTGCCCAGAGAGGTTGTGGAGTCTCCTTCTCTGGAGGTCTTCAAAACCCGTTTGGATGCCACCCGGTGCCACCTGCTCTAGGTGTGCCTGCTGGAGTGGGAAGGTTGGACCAGATGATCTCTAGGGGTCCCTTCCAACCGTGTAGATTCTGTGATTCTGTGTGATTCTGTGAAGAAGAGGAGCACATTAAAAGTCTTCTTTAATGCTATTGTTTGAAAACACATATTTTAGGAAAGAGTTTCTAGATCATAACAGAATGTAGCTATAACGAGGATCTGTACCATCAGTAATACCAAAAGAATGTGTGCATCAAAGTGAAAAGAAAAATTTATCTTGAAATGTTTCCCTTGCATTTGAAAGAAATGGTGGATCAGATTCAGATCTGGCCATGGGAGAAAAATTCTGTAAAATGCTAATCCCACAATGTATTAAACAGAACTGTCTAAAAACAGGAATTCAGTTTTGTGAAACATATTAACATAGTGTGAAAATCTAAACCTATGGAAATACATTTTATGGAAAATATGAAGGAAAATTTCACTTTATGGAAATGTGATTGTCTTACCTGCAGACAGAAAAATCCAGCTTTCAATGCTTTTTCTGCTAGATGCAGATCTCACAGTTTAGAGATACAGGCATGTTTAGCTCTTACTGAAACTGTGATAGCAGTTAGCAGTTAGATAGCAGTTTGTGTACGGACTTGGAAGTTTTTTGGTTTTGTTTCTCATATAAGATTTCATGAAACTATTATGAAGGACTATTATAAAGAAAAAAAAAAGATGTGTGGATACAGATTTTCTTTAGGTTTTGCACATCTACTGCAGAAATAAGTAATATCAGGTAAATGTATTATCAGATTATGGAATTACACTTAACAATAACACTAACTTAACTCCATTTAACTTAGTACTAGGTTTTACTCATTCTAAACATCAAAAGAGTTTGTCACAGATTGTTTACTGCTGCAATACAAACTGAAGGACAGATCTTAAAAACTGAGAAAAAAAAAGAAATGTTACTTTCGGCAAACATCATCAAAATGATTTTCATGTACAAGGGAATTTTTTTCACTATGGTATTAAGATAATTTATGTACATCTTTAAGCTTGAGTAATGCAAATTATATCAACCTGAAGCTCCATTTTGAGTGCCAGAGTATTGTTCAATTGCCCTTGTGTAAACAATAATCAAGTCCTGTGTGTTACAGAGAGACATTATATTATGAGTTTATCAAACATGCTGATGGGAAGAAGCACTGATATTAGTCACTCTACAAGGAAATTTCTTACACTGAGAGAATATTTAAATAGTCTGCAAAGGCAAAATTAGCTTGTTAATAGTGCATGATTCTACTAAGCAAATCATTAAGATTATATTTACCAAACAGCAACTAATTTTGAAAGGAAGGCTCAGAATTGCCTCAATTCTTTTGAGATAGGTTTATATATTTGAGGAGATTACTAACAATTAAAGCATAAGCCATAAAACTGTTATTAGCCTGATTAGTACTTAAGAATGGTCTGTAGGGATCTATATTTTGATGTCATACTGGTATGGATTAAATTCTGTCACCTCCATGCCCCCATTCTCAATGAAGAAAATTCCATCCAGGATTCTGGTTTTCACACTGGATTTGTAGAAGACTGTGACTTTTATTTATTATGCCTCTGAAAGTGATATTTTAAAACTTCAAATGAATTTGAATCAAAATCAAAATGAATCTGAATCTGAATCAAAAATTAATATGAATGATAGAAATTTGAATTTGAATTTGCTAATATTTCAAGATTAATGCATGCTTACTATTCCATTGTCTGGTAAAAAAAAAAAAATTGACTCATTTTAAATTAAACTAACTCCTCTGTATTTCAGATAAGTGTTACTGGCCTACATGACGTATAAAAAGGTGGAAAGGACCAGCACCATTTTTATCATTAGCAAACTTTTTCCAGCTCTTCTACTGTAAAGAAAACTAGAGATAATCTTAACTCAGTTTATCAGTTTCAAAAGTGCTGAAATGAGCAGATTGTTGTTTCCCAGTCCCAGTTACCTTACAAATGTCAAATTCCACTTATATCAATGACGCTAGAGAGAGTGTCACAACTCCATCACAGATAAGTTATCTTTCCACTACTCATAACGTACCACAGATGCAGTTGGCAAGATGGGAGAGTTATGGTTAGAGCAGTGCATCAAGCAGTGCTTATCTTGACTTCTAGTAGCAAAAGGCAAGACTGGAAAGATAACAGGTCTAGAAGTTTATGCTAACTATATTTGATGTGACTTTTCAATGTTAGAAAGTGCTGCCTCTCAAAATATCATAATTCCAGCCATTTATCATTCTGAAGGCTCCCCAGTACAAGAGAGATGTGGAGCTGCTGGAGAGAGTCCAGCGCAGGGCTACCAGGATGATCAGAGACCTGGAATATCTGCCCTATGAAGAAAGGCTGCGAGAGCTGGGCCTGTTCAGCCTGGAGAAGAGAAGGCTGAGAGGGGACCTGATTAGTGTGTATAAATATCTCAAGGGAGGCAGTGAGGAGAATGGGGTTGCCCTCTTTTCAGTAGTGGACAGTGATAGGACTAGAGAAAATGGCTGCAAGCTGAGGCACCAAAATTTCCACAGGAACTTAAGGAAGCATTTCCTCACTGTGAGGGTGACAGAGCACTGGAACAGGCAGCCCAGAGAGGTTGTGGAGTCTCCTTCCTTGGAGATCTTTAAAACTCGCTTGGATGCAGCCTGTGCCATGTGCTCTAGGGAACCCCGCGTGTGCAGGGGGGTTGGACTAGATGACCTCTAGGTCCCTTCCAACCTTACGCATTCTATGATTCTATGATTCTATATATCACTTCTATTTAACATAACTGCACTTCCTCTCTCTGGGTAACTTTCTCTGATCACTTACTGAGGAACAGGCAGAGGGAGAGGAGATGGCACTCCTAACCTCAGCTCTCCCTAAAGCCTAAGAAGCTCTGGTATTTCACTGACCACTTCCAATCAAAATAACACAAAAACTGATTACAGAAGGGCCAACAAATACCAGTATTAAAAAAAAAAAAACATTTGGCTACTGTAACTCTGCTGTGAATGAATTAATTAATAATTATATATTTTTTGAAATGTGAAATAGTACCTTAAATTCCACTTCTGAGAATCAGATTGAAATGACAAAAAAATTAATCTGGATTATTCTTTAAATACAGATCCATCTGAAACAATTTTTATTCCACAGTGCTTACTGTGTTGATATTTAAAAACCTACATATTTCAGTTAATTCCAAAGTATGAAAGGCTAATCCACAGGTAAAACACACTGGAGTTCTTCTCAGTGGCTCACATTTGAGTTTTTGTGATATATTCCTCTGATCCCTGAAACAGTCTCTCTTTTCATGCATATAAAGTTTCTCTCTCTCTTTACATCTTTCATTAATATTCAATTGTATTTTATGTTTTGTTCAGCATCTGGTGATTTTGGAAGGAGAGAAAAAATGTTACTAGAGAGACTTCCAAAACAGAGAAAATTTTATCCCCCACCACCTTGTATTTATCTCATTTATTTTATTTGTCAGATGTGTCTGTTCCTATCATACATTATAAATGCTCTAGCTTGGTAAATTTATTTTATTGCTTGCTTCAGTGGTAACACTCAATTTGACTCTATATTCAACACTCTCCTCCTGTCATCTCACTGGTGCAAAAATGATGGAATAATGAAATACGTAGCATGAATAATTTGAAATAACCAGTAGACTGTGCCCTGATCTTCATTTGGTATAAATCAGAAGACCTCAGTGAAGCTATGCAATTTATACCAACTAAGGATGTGTGTGGCCCTTCTTGTGCAGTGTGTTTAAAAAGAAGACCCAAGACTGTATGAATGCTAACTCCTAAAAAGGGTTGGAGCTTTGTCATGTTAACATTGCTAACAAAAGCAGAAAAAGTCCCTTGAAAAACTCATCTTCCAGAATGACAAGACAATCATATAGTAATTGGGGACCTTAAAGCTTGTTGCTGTCTGCAGAACTAGTGGTGCAAAGCTGAACCTGCTACAGTTCTTTCTAAACTCATGTTATTAAAATCAGTCGGAGATATGCTATAAAGGGATAAAGTTTATAAGGGATTACAAGAGATGTTGAAAATAAAATACAAAAATTATTAGCTATTCTTGGATAATATTCCTCCGACTAGTAAGTAGAGTATGTATATTAGGAAATAATGACATATTCCACAGTTTGTATCCAGTTTCAGAACCTAGATAGTCCCATGTATGGCTAATGTACTTGTATAAAGATACTTATTTTGGTGCTTACGTTTTCCTACCTCTACATTACCATCTGACAACAGTTTTATATTTATGTCATCAAATTGTATCTGGAAGAAGAATTACCTCATTTTAAAAACTGTGAGCTGAAATATGTAAAACACATATGCTCCCATTTAAGCCAAAATTCGTGTCATGCCACCTGTATTTGGACAAAAATCTTCACTTAGTCATGAATCCTGAGCAGATTGTAAGTATTAAGTTTCTATTAATATTAAATGTGGATTAAAAAAAATATGCATGTCTATAATGTCCAAGTTGCCTTTAACTAAGATATCTCAGGAGTAACATGTACAAAGAATCTTTTGTAGATACTGAGCTTGTCATGATCATCTGATGATTAAAAAAAATTAATGTCTATTGAAGCTGATTATCATTTCCTTAGTCTTTTCTTTGTTAGGAAAGTCTTTATTGTGGAGGAGTTCTAAAAACTCTTAAGGACATGTGGCACCTGCTTCCCTTTTACTTCACTAGACATAGAAGTGTTACTTATCCAATACGATACTGTTTCATATGAGCAGTGCACATCTAGTTACACATGAAGGTTGTGCATGAGTTGTTTTTTGAAGAGATGCTTGTATATTTTGTCATATGGATACATGTATTCCCTTTCAGTGGATTGCCTGAAATTGTCTATATCTTTATAAGACTAGTTTCACTCTCCATCTAGTGTTTTGTAATATTCTTAGTAAAATGCAAAAAAAGCAAAAAACAAACTGTTTTGCCTTATGACAAATATTACTACTTATATGTGTCTTTTTACACTCTGTTTTTCATTTTCAGAGAAGCATAGTATATGGTTTTTTTTTAAAAAAAATGTTATTCACTAGAATTTCTCATTTTATCTAAATATAAACTGTTCAGGGCTTCTTAGAGGAAATTACTTGAATGATATGAAGCTGTATCATAAGCCAGGAGCTTCGTGGAGGCAGTATGCATATAATAAAAATAGACATCCTGCATTCAAATCACTATGCTCACAATCAATGTTTTTGTGTTTGATACTTTCAAAATAATCTTTAATGCAATTACTTAACTACAGTTTTCTTCTGTTACCTGTAAGAATCATAAACAGAAATTGGCACAAATTAATATTCATTGACTCCATGAATTCACTGATTAATTAAAGTAGACACCTAAAAGTGACTCTTGTTCATGATAAGCATTGATGAAGGTGACAGTCTTCATAAACCTGGTTGACAGTTGTGACAAATGAGGTAGATACAGTGTAGTGATTCTTGTCAAAAAAACCCCAAAACAATAGAACAACTTCAATATGGGACTTGCCAAAATAACTCAGAATTGCTTAGAACCGATAATCTCTAAGACTAATTTTTTTTTCCATATACATATATCTTCTTGATGTACATTATTTTTCCTATTCTGAGGATTACTATGGAACATGAAAATCTTTGGGCTTTTCTTTGCTGAAGAGACCTTAAAAGTTCTTCGGAGAGAACAGTAAATATGGGTAAAATAATGAACTAATTGATATGAAACAACTTTTCTATCTCAAGAGATAAACTTAGTTTTGAAGAGATAAATAAGCTTAGCTTTCAGTATTAATCTTTATGCTGAACATATTTGTTGTCTACCTTGACTTAAGCAAGGCTCTCGACTTTGTCTCCCATACTATCCTCATATGGAAGCTCCAAGAGAGTGGACTAGACGAGTACACGGTGCGGTGGATCGAGGGCTGGCTGGATGGCAGAGCTCTGAGGATGGTGATAAATGGGACCGAGTCCAGTTGGAAGACTGTGGTCAGTGGTATCCCGCAGGGGTCAGTACTGGGCCCAGAGCTGTTCAATCTGTTCATCAATGACCTGGATGAGGGCACGGAGTGCACTCTGAGCAAGTTTGCAGACGACACCAAGCTGAGGGACCTGAAGAGTTGGGCAGAGATGAACCTCATGAAGTTCAACAAGGACAAGTGCAGGGTCCTGCACCTGGGGAGGAATAACCCCAGGCACCAGTAAAGATTAGGGGTCAACCTGCTGGAAAGCAGCTCTGCAGAGAGGGACCTGGGTGTCCTGGTTGACTCCAAGTTAAGCCAGCAGTGTGCCCTCGTGGCCAAGAAGGCCAATGGGATCCTCCTGGCGTGCATCAGGAGGAGTGTTGCCAGCAAGTCGAGGGAGGTGATTCTGCCCTTCTACTCAGCTCTGGTGAGGCTGCACCTAGAATCCTGTGTGCAGTTCTGGGCTCCCCAGTATGAGGGACACGATGCTTCTAGAGAGGGTCCAGCGGAGAGCCACAAAGATGATTAAGAGACTGGAGCATCTCTCATAAGAGGAGAGACTGAGTGAATTGGGCCTGTTTTCTATGGAGAAGAGAAGGCTGAGAAGGGATCTTACTACCATGTATAAATACATGAAGGGAGATTGTAAGGAAGAGGGGGGCAAACTTTTCTTTGGTGGTGGTCAGTGATAGGTCAAGGGGTAATGGGTGCAAGCTGAAGCACATGAGGTTCCAGCTTCATGTGAGGAAGAACTTCTTTACTGTGAGGTGGACAGAGCCCTGGAACAGGCTGCCCAGGGAGGCTGTGGAGTCTCCTTCTCTGGAGGTCTTCAAAACCTGCCTGGATGCCATCCTGTGCCACATGGTCTAGGTGTGCCTGCTTGCGTGGGAAGGCTGGACTAGAGGATATCTAGAGGTCCCTTCCTTGAAGATTCTGTGATTCTGTAACATATTATTTACTTTCTTTTATTGTACTATTCTTTTATTTTTATTTCTACTTTTTATTATGTTATTTTCAATATGAATACACCGCAGAATCAGAGAATGTTTGAGGTTGGAAGAGACCCCTAGAGAACATCTAGTCCAACGCCTGCCCTGTGCTCAAATAGCATCACTTATAACACATTCAGGGTCTTGCCCAAATGGCTTTTGAATATATCCAGGGATGGAGACTACACAACCTTTATGGGTTACTTGTTTTAGGGGTCACTCTCCCAGTAAAAAAGCATGTCTTCATTTTTAGATGGAATTTCCTATATTTCCATTTTTATCCTTTGCCCCTTGCCTGTTCATCCATTCTCTTTAAACCCTCCCTCCACATACTTATACACAATTGATCCTGCTCCATCTTCTCCAGGCTTAACAGTTCCTGCTCTCTCAGGCTCTCTTCATATGAGAGATGCTTCAGGCCCTTAATGATCATAATTCTCTGAACTCACTCCAATATGCCCGTGTCTCTCTTGTAACAAGCAGTTCAAAATTGCACACAGTACTCCAGGTGTGTGCTCACCAGGGCTGTGCGGATGGGAAGGATCTCCTTTCTCAACCTGCTGGCCACACTCTGCCTAATATAGGCAAGGATAGGTCTCTTATGCTGCAAGGGCACATACTTGACATTCTTTGCATCAGTATTCACTGGTAAGAGTGGCCTTCAGGAATCACTGGTCTCTGAGATCAAAGCGTCAGCCTGGAGCAAGGAAGACTCACCCTTGATGGAGGAGGGCCAACTTAAGGAACACTTGAACAGACCAGACATACACATACACAAGTCCATGGGAGCTAATATCACTTAAAAGTACTGATGAAGCTGGCTAGTGTCATTGTGGGGCCACTCTCAATTATCTTTTAAAGCAGAAGGAGATTGAGAAATTCCTACACTGGAGGAAAGCAAGTACCACTCTTGCACTTCAGGAAGGGCAAGAAAGTGGATCTGGGATATTACACACTTGTCAACATCACCCAAGTCCCTGAGAAACTGAATGAACAAATAACCCTGGAAAACATTTGCAAATGCAATAAAAACAAGAATGTGATTGGGTATACTATCTACAACCTCTTGTGGATAAAACAGTGCACAACACTAGTTGGAAACTAAGACGTGCTTAACAGTAATTTCTATGCATGACACTAAATAAAAAATAAATATAAATTATTTATAAATAAATATTGGTTCTGATATATAGAGAACATGAACTAAAAAATGTGTCTCAAATGAAGTAAAATTTAATTATAAATGTTATTTAAGTTCTACTATGAAAGGTGTACTAATACTGTGTGCTCATGAGCTTAAACCGAAAAATATGAAACAAAATAGAAACATTTTATGGGAAATAAAGTTGTGAAATAAATAGATACATTACTTAATGACTTTAAGAATAAAATGTAGTTCTTTAAATGAATGTCACTGGGATGAAAAGCAAGTACAAAATATTATACTGGCCAGGCACATACATTTTCTGAAGTAATAGATTTTTTTCACTAATATCTTTCTTTGGAGTGGTAGTTAGCTTTCCTATGAAAGCATTCCACCCAGAATACCAAAAGCTGATATCTACCTGTCCTTGATATGGTGATTTATAACATATTTTATAATTATAACATATATCTAAATTACTGAACCATGTAAGTCTCATAAATATATGTAATTGTTTTCATCAGGAAATATCTAGTTTTATGTAGCTTATTCAAGCTCTGTGTGAGTGCAGTCACAGTGGTATGGATGTGGTGTAATCTGGCTTCTTGAAACTGCTTTGTTTACTGTTTGGATTTCAGTGCTTCTGTATCGATGTACACTGATATCTGTACCTGAGAGAGCTAATTTACAGGTGGTTCAGTCCACACAATCTGCAGTCACCTTTACTACTTCTAAATAGACAACATCCTCAGAGATGCTTCTTATAGCCAGAATATAGTATAGACAGAACTCAAGGATTCTCAGCCATCTATTCCCCTAGTAATATAGTATAGTTCTAAAAAAGCAAATTAACAAAGCCTTAGGGAAGAAAAATAAAATTAAGCAAGCTGAAATTCAACAAGCATATTCCTGTAGCCCAGTCTTAAAGAACACACCTGTCTCTTGGGATATGAAGTATTCGTCATGCATTCACTCACTTTTATTACAATGGTTTGCACCTGAAAACCTTTCATGCCTGAAGTCTCTTTACTAATAAGCAAATTATCATCCCCCAAAAAAATGCTTTAAAATAATATGTGCTTAAAGACAGAAATCTCCACATGATAGTGTGATACAATCTGCAATGGAAATGGAGCTAAAAGGCAAATATGCACCTCCTCTATTCATCAATAAGCTTATCTTTACTATGTAAGACAGTTTGTATCTACAATAGAGTAATTATCCTTCCTTGCCCAGGAAATGAGCTTTTTTAAAAGAAGATGATTAAATGAGGTTATTTCATGGAAAAGCACAGAAATAATGTCTATACTGCTGATCTTTCAAGTAAGAACATGTACTATATACTTATATTCCACAATGAACCTCTCATCTCTGCTTTGTGGAATGCTTAAAGCTTGTAAAGGTCAATATGTCTCCATTCTCGTTTGTTTCTTGTCTCTGTGCTCTGTAAAAATTGTCCACATGGCTTATTTATTTATTTGCTTAATTTCAATTTCAATAGAAAGTTCCAAACAGAAAAGGTCAGCTGGCAAAACAATGAAATAAAATGGTAGTTAGAGAGGCATATTAATGATGTTATGTAAAAAAACAAACAACTAAAAACTCTATTTTGACTGAATAATGTCTAATTGATGAACTGGAAACTTAGTCTCTTTGTATTGCCATAGGAAATATGAAGGTAGGAAACCATCTATGGACCCAATCTTGTGGTATCCATACTGAGACAACACTCACAAACTACTTCAATCATGCAGATATTCATGTTTGAGCAAGGCAGAATAATTACATTTCTCCCTGAATATTACTTGACATTTAACTAACTTGTAAAACTGGAAAAACAATTAATGCTTTACATGATAGACTCAGTGCTAACAGAGGAAAAAGCAGGGAGCTGTCATGATCTAAGGGCATTAAGAGTTCTTACTGACCATGACCAGGTTCACCATGGGCCTCCACCAACTCCTGCCCAGGAACTCCATGTCAGCTCAGCCTGAGTATCATCCTAGTGGTGCTGGTCTCCAGTCTGAGCCCTTCCTTCCTCCAAGCTGGGCTCCTAGCAAGAGACCTCCTGTGGCACACTGCGAGGAGCTGGGCTTCTGCAGGCCTCCTGGGACCTAACCTGTCACTCATTTCCGATCCTGGCCCGGGCCCTGTCTCCTTCTGTTCCAAAGGGGTGACCTGGGAGAATACTGAACCTGGCTCACTGCTGGCCATTTTCAGGCTGTCAATGGACCCTGCTACCAGCATCCAGCTCCGCTGCCACATTCAGCCCCCATAGGGTCTGTGCACTCTGGTAGGGGCATGGCCTGTACTGGAAACACCTCGCTCCAGCTTCCCATTCCTTAGAGGGTAGCTGTTCCTTGATGCTTTCTGAGAAATACAAATGCAATAAGTAATAATATTTCAACATAGGTAGACAGATAGTATCTGAAAGGTCTATTACTTTCTTCTGATGGGGAGCAGATTTACCTGTGTTATATATGATTTCTCTCTGAATCAGAGTTTCAAGAAAGAGGAATCAATTTCATTTCAAATGGTTTTCAAAAAGTAAAATAAAACAAAAAACTACTATAAACACCAAAATTTGGCCACTACTGTACGACAAAGACTATGTGCTTATGGACACAGTATATTCACATCTCAAAAACCAAACCATTTTAGTTTTGCTGAAGCCATATGGTCTGTATGGAATTCTATGTACTTTACCTTGTCTTTTTGAGCAGAAAATAGCCTAACCTAGATGGCTTTGAAACACTGGGAGTGCAATTCAAGAGCATGATAAACTCTTTATGGCTGTAAGAGTGGAGGAAATGACCACAGTCAGCAACAGACACTGCCTAAGGATTCTGCCCAGTTCAGAGGACTCAGGGATGTTCAGGGACTCAGGAGCAGAGCTTTGCACGTTCCTATCATTTTAGCATTCCAGGTAGAATACAATGTGGAAGAGGAGTGCGAAGTAGTTACCAGCTTTTCTAATAAACACCAGTAAAGGCCGCTCATGTAGTGGTGGATTTTGGTTTCCTTCTCTTCACTTTCACAGTATTTGAGCAGTGAAAATGTAAAACTATGTTCCCTAGTCCCCAGACTCAACAATGCATGCCTCTACCAGTGTTGGAAAAAATGTTTGAAGTTAATCTGACAATTTGCTATCAAATTTAATTGACCTCCAAAAAAAAAAAATATACTATCAGCTCCAAGAGAAGGCTTGTCCAGAGTTTTTAACTCATGAGAAATTTAGCTTTTAAAGCAAAGAATATGTTGGGTTTTATTTTGATTCTTTAAACTCATTTGTTGCACTTGCAAAATTTACTTTTCTCATCACTTACTTGAAAATGGCTAAAGGATTTTTTTCTTGACTTTTTCTTATTATAATAAAATAAACTTTTTCTTGTTTACTGAAGTACATCTTCCTGTACACTACATGCTGAAAGACTTCAGAACACAGAAAAATTCCATACCAGCAAAAGAATTAGAAAAGAAACTATCATAAGGACTGAGCAGGAGACTGTACTGGTACTGTCAGATTGCACAGAATTCACTCAGTACTTTTTATTCATAGCAAAACCTATACTGCACTACACAAAAATAATGCTAATGATTCCTTTTCATCAGTTTAGTTCACAAAAGCTTTGATTATAGTGCAGGAATACCTGATTTATATTTAATCAGCTAAATATATCTTTTGCTCCAATCAAGACTCAATGAAACAATGTGAGGCTTTAAATAAACTTATAGTTCTGGAATAAAACTAAAATGTAAGTAGTAGAAAAATAGTTGTTGGCAAGAATACCAATTTTTAGTATTTATTTCAGTCCTCTAAAGGGATGTTTATCATGCATCATGATGAGTGATGTTCAGTGCAAGACTGACAGTTACATTTAGTCATCTAAATGTGTCTATTTTTGAGATGAGTGACAGTTATCTAGGTAAAAGTATCCAGCATCATTTGAGATTCTTTAAAGTATCTATCTGAGACTTATGCATACATCTGGCAAGTACCTCATAGGATCTACAAGAAACCTGTGCCTTTCTTAACTGCCAGTTAAATTGGTGTTGTGCACAGAACATGAAAGTTCAAATGTTGTGCAGAGGAGACTATTAGTTCATTTAGTAACCCGGTAAGAAAGGTTTAAAGTAGGTCACTATTTACTGGCAGAAGGCAGTCCATTCTGACAGTAGGAATCCCAAAATGATACAGCATTAGACAAACTTCTGGTCAGTGTATGGCACACTATGCAGATTTCCTTTCCATGACAAGGTTCGCCAGCTCTGAGTTGGTATTTGTTTTTATAGAACTTTTCTTCAAAAACAAAGTCATCAATCATTAAGTGCAGTCAGGCCAGGAATACACCCTGTAGTTTGATGAATCCTGGGACTGGATGAATTCTTAGGATGAATTCTGGCCTGTGCAGTGTGGCTGGACTAGATGATCTCTGGAGGTCCCTCCCAACCCTAAGGATTCTATGATTGATGGCAACACTTGACAACTGTACTAATGGGTTGATGATCATGGAGCCAGCAGAACAATGGGGCGAGCGAGGCACCCCCAGCCCCAGGCGGCGTAGGCGCAGCGGGGGCGGAGGGTAGGGCGGCAGTTTAAAAAGCCGTGAAACCGACTTTGCAGCTCATTCCACCTTTCTAGCTCATCGTCGTAGGTGACGGCTTTGGTGCGGAGGCTCGCGCCGCGTGACCTACCCGAGAGGAGCTATCCCGGCGGCGTAGGCGCAGCGGGGGCGGAGTCGGCAGGGTAAGGCGGCCCGGGCCCCCGCCTGCAAGAGCCGCCCCGATGGAGCGCGAGGCACGTCAGTAGGGTGTGGCGCGGCAGTTGGCGCAGGCAAGGGCGGTGAGCGAGCAGTTCCCCGGCGCACCCGCCATTGTAATCACGCTCCGCAGGGCTGCCTTAGCACCCGCTAAGAAGGAGGTAGGCACCCAGACTGAGCGGCTGCTCAAGCATGCAGCCGTCCAGGTGCCGGGCGACAAGGAGTGCCGCAGCCTGACACTTCCTATGGAAGGCGTGGAGGAGGGCACCTGTGTGAGGTGTGAGCAGGTGGAGGACTTGCTCCACATAGTAGCTATGCTAAAAGATGAGGTAGAAAAGTTAAGGGGAATTTCTAGGTCAGAGGGAGTGAAATGGGGGCAGGCACCAGGGAGGGCTCAGCAACAGGTTGGTACAAGTCCCACCCCCGTGCCAAGGCATGAGGATGGTAATGTGGAGGGTGAGAGAGTGGGCCCCTCCCCCCCAAAAAAGGGGAGATTCCCAGATTCAGGGAACAGAGGACTGATTGCTAGGCCCGACCCTCGCTCAGGAGAGGTCTGTTGTCTTCCTTGGGCCCGGATTAGGGATGTCACCAGACGACTTCCCAGACTGGTCCGACCCACAGACTATTACCTGTTGATGGTCCTACATGTGGCCGCGGAGGAAGCGGCAGCACATAGCCTCTGGGCCATCAAAAGAGACTTCAGGGGGTTGGGGTGGACAATCAGGGGCACTGGTGCCCAGGTCATCTTCTGTTCAATTCTTCCCGGTGCTGATGGCAATACAGAAAGAAATCTTAGAGTACAATCCATCAACACGTGGCTCCACGACTGGTGTCATCGCCATAACTTTGGCTTCTTTGATAACAGGAAGCCTTATAGGGCACCAGGCATGATGGCACCCAATGGAGTCCATCTTTCTCATAGGGGTAAGAGGGCACTGGGTCAGGACCTAGCTGGGCTGATCAAGAGGGCTTTAAACTTGATTTGACAGAGGAGAAGGGTATCCGTGGGGCGACAGATGAGATGGTGGCTGATGGCCCATCACATCATGCACAGCAGTCTAGTGCTGTGGCCTGTGAAGGGCCCTTTAGGACTAAAAAGGCCAAAGAGCAAAATACGGAAACTTAGAATCATAGAATCATAGAATGTGTAAGGTTGGAAGGGACCTTAGAGGTCATCTAGTCCAACGCCCCTGCACACGCAGGGTCACC
>JAUBOD010000752.1:1155554-1178703 GCA_032353885.1 Nothura maculosa | reverse complement strand
GGAGAGGTGGCTAATATTCAAGCAGCACTTCCTCCAAGCTCAGGATCAGTGTATTCCCACAAGAAAGAAGTCGAGTAGGCGGGGTAGGAGACCTGTATGGATGGGCAAGATGCTCCTGGGCAAAGTTAACGAGAAAAAAAAGAGTGTACAGCTTGTGGAAGAAGGAACAGGCTACATGGGAAGAATATACGCACATCACCTAAGAATGCAGATGCAAAGTGAGGAAAGCCAAAGTCCAGGTGGAATTAGAATTGGCGAGGAATGTCAGGGATAACAGGAAAGGTTTCTGTAAGTACGTTAGCAGCAAGAGGAAGACGAGGAAGAATGTTAGTGGGCAGGGGAATGGGGAGGGGGCCTTGGTGATGGAGGATGCGGAGAAGGGAGAGTTACTAAATGCCTTCTTTGTCTCTGTCTTTACTGCTAAGGCCATTCCCTATGAACTGCAGGGCTCAAGTGGAAGAGAAATAAATGAGGTAGAGAAAGACCTTCCGCTAGTTGTGAAGGATTGGGTTAGGGATCACTTAAGTATACTGACCACCCAAAAAAGGAGAAGAAGGTGATGAGGAGCAGTCAGCATGGATTCACCAAGGGAAAGTCAAGTCTGACGAACCTCATAGACTTCTCTCATGCGATGACTGGTGTCCCCCAGGGGTCAATGCTGGGCCCGGTGCTGTTTAATTTGTTCATCAACGACCTGGACAAGGGCAGTGCACCCTGAGCAAGTTTGCGGACGACACCAAGCTGGGCGGAGTGGCCGACACTCCAGAGGGGTGTGCTGCCATCCCGAGAGCCCTGGACAGGCTGCAGAGCTGGGCAGAGAGGAACCTCATGAAGTTCAATAAGGACAAGTGTAAGGTCCTGCACCTGGAGGGAGCAACCCCAGACACCAGTAAAGATTAGGGGCCGAGCTGCTGGAGAGCAGCTCTGCATAGAGGGACCTGGGAGTCCTGGTTGACACCAAGTTAACCATAAGTCAGCAGTGTGCCCTCGTGGCCAGGCAGGCCAATGGGATCCTGGTGTGCATCAGGAGGAGTGTTGCCAGCAGGTTGAGGGAAGTGATCCTGCCCCTCTACTGAGCTCTGGTGAGGCCGCACCTAGAGTACTGTGTGCAGTTCTGGGCTCCCCAGTATAAGAGAGACGTGGAGCTTCTAGAGACGTTCCAGCGGAGGGCAACAAAGATGATTAAGGGACTGGAACATCTCTCGTATAAGGACAGACTGAGTGAGTTGGGCCTGTACAGCTTGGATGTGACTCTGTGCCGCATGCAGATGTCCCTGCTGGAACAGAGATACTGCACTAGATGATCTCTAGAGGTGCCTTCCAACCTAAACCATTCTGTGAACTTTTTCAAGAAAGTCTCGATGTAAATAGTCTTCAGAGGCTGACAAGTGACTCAGTGCTCTGCAAGGTATGGTTCATGATAGCTACTTTAATATAAACATCAGGTGCCAGAAGCACCAGGTTATGCAAGTTAACACAAATATGATTCAAGAAATAGAGATAGTACTAGGGAGACCTCTGACATTTTAGACAGGCAGATGGAGGCCAGATAGAAGATTTTGTGACAGTTTAAATGATGATATATACCTCTGAGCAACAAAATCATCCCATATGGAACAATTCATCTCATTCTAAAAAACACCTAATAAGTCCAGTGTCTACCAATTCCAGCACTGATTTAATGTGTGGTAATTGGGATTGGCTGTACTTAGGGGATCACCTAATTAAGGGAATTTTTTTTAGCCCCTTTGCTAGTTAGTTCTTTCTGAAGATTGTCAAGGGCATCCCTACACAAAACGCATATTTAACTAACAGAATTACTTCAAAGAATTAATTGTGTCATACTTTGTCACCTAAAGTGGCACATCATCAATCACTGCAGAATTTGTCATATTATATCTATACTTACTACTATAAGCTATATTTAAATGAAATTTGGTTACCTCTTTCAGGTTGCTGAGAAGGGAGTCCAGGTTCTTGAGTCATTTTGTAGTTATGATGCTGTTCCTTAGTGTTATGATGATCCCTGGTGATGTTAGGACCTTCTTCACTGTTTCCTTCTCTCCACTTTCCTACACAAGCATTTGCCCTTTATAATCTCATAGATGTTATGCAAAACATATATTTTATATCCATTCAGTAACTTTATCTCACCCACCACACACAGCTTATATAACATTTTCTCCTACTTTCTGTGGTTTTCAAAATTGCTTAATCTGGTTTATGTTGACCCTAAATTAGATTCTATACATGTAAAATTGCAAAATCAGCTTTTTCCCAGTTTCTTGTTTACTAGCTTACTTGTACAGGTGGGTGAAGGGCACTACTGTGAGAATAATAACACCTTCCACTAATTATATGAAGCATATCCATAGTTTGAGAGGTGTTGGAAACCTTTTGATAATATCTATGTTATTGACTGGTTATAGGCTCTAGTAAAAGTTACAATTACCAGATGGCAAGTTTTAGCCTTCAGAAAAATCCCCCCCAGTGCACATAATCTTTTAAACTGGTTATACTTTTTGAAATTGGTTTTGTGTTTGGTTGTGTAGATTAAGAGTTATATTTCATTAGCTTTGCTAGAAGAAATTAGTAAAATATTCTCCATTGCAAAATATAGAAAATATGTGAGGTAGGCTGTTTCAAAGGTAATATTTGAAAATAAAATAATAAAATATTTGGTAAATAAGAAAATAAAACTAGCATTATATGTTTGCACATACTCACACACATGTGAGGCTAATCTTTGAATCTATTGGAAAGATTTAGTACCAGAGTGTTTTTTTCTTGTCAGTCTTAGAGAAAAATCTTCTTTCTGGTTAATTTCATGCTTAATCCTAATGGGTATTTTGAAAGTCAAACTTAGAAATGAGAGCTTAATTAGCTCTGTAGAAAAATAGCAATTCTATTTTATCTCATGTGCACAAAATATAATTAGAGATGCAAAGATGAGCTACATTAGTGATTGAATAATAAAGCATACAAGCTCAAAGGATGCAATTTGCTTTCTAAGCATATTCTGAAATACACTACATAAGAGAGAATACAGTACTTTACCAACTAGACAGACTACTGTCTAGAATTCTACCACTTTAAAGTTGTTCATACTTCAGTAAATCATGTGCCAAAAAAGGGAACAATATGGAATATAGATAACAATCAGACTTCAGAAAATAGCTAAAACAGCTACAAATTACAAAAGTGAATATGAGTTAAAGGATTTATGATAATGGATTTACATGTCTGATATAAATAAAGTGTGAGCTTAATAAGAGGAAATAAGAACAAATTTTAGAATACCATGGGAAAAAAGCCTTTCATCCTTAGGGTTCTTTTGTAAATTTAAAAATACTATTTGTTTTCTACGTCTCAGGTGAAGTATTGAAGAAGAAAGGGGAAATGTTGAAAAGGGAATAAGCAATGGTATACTGGCAATATTGTATCACATCACTTTTATCTTTAAATATAATCTCTGTACTTTCTTTCATAAATGTCCCATTTTTCCCATAAATGTCCCATTTTTCATCTGTGAAAAGAATACATCAGCAGGACAGACTCCAGAGAGCTTGTGAGTCTGCACTGTGTTAGTCTACCAAAGCTGATGTAGGGCACTTCTTTTAGTGTACATGCATCAATGGAAAATATCAGGAAAAATCAGGTAGTGAAATTGAAACACATGCTAATGTTCATCATGGGCAAATCTACTTTTACAAGCTCTTGTAAGGTTTTCATCCTCATTTTTTAATTATACTTGTAAGTAAATTGTTAAGAATAATTCTTTTAAAATTCCACAGTGTTGAAAAACTGAAATGAAAATTACAGATATACATATTGCCAAAATGTATATATAAAAAAGTGCTGATAATTTTGGGATATGTCAGTCTTCTAAAGAAGTCAGTGAAGTGTCACTGATTAAGCCATCTACATAACTGACCCATAGGCTCTAGGAGAATAGAGAAATGAATGAAGCAGAACTCAGAGACTCAATTTTGCAGCATTTTTAATAGACCAGGTTAAAAAAAAATCTAAATTGACAAAACTGTTTGCAAGAATAAATAACTAGCTGTTTAAACAACACCTATCTTTGAGCAGTATGTGCTTTTCCACCACGAGTAGTGGTAGGAAACCCAATATGAGTACTCTCTCTGAATTCTAAAATAATTTTGATTCCAAAGCCAAAAATTCCTGAAATTAAGCAGGGAAAGTTTGTTCTTTTGATGTCTTAATCTATCTATAGAGTCATATGGAGACATTTGAAACAGACAACAACCTAACCTTTCTAATTTAACAGGTAAAGTCAGATTCCCCTCTTTTTTAGTTTTGAGGGTGAATAGTAACAAAACTTCTCAATTCTGTTCTCTGTGTGCTGCTTAACATGCTGGAAACAATACAGATTCAGCAGACATTGAGGAGCAACTACAGAATCACAAGAAGGAAAAATGCAATTTTTGCTATTGTTGAGGGGATTGTTTTGTCTTCATAATTTTGGAGGTGTTTTGGGGGTTTCCATTCCTCATGTGTTTTATGTCTTCATCAAGCACATTTCCTTTTTTAATTTAAATATTCTTGTAACTTTATATTAGGGTATGTTTGAAGTACTTTGTAAATTTCCCAAGATATAGGCTCTTCAATTCATGTAGTTTTTACAAATTTTAATTTGTATAAAACAGATCTTTGATAATGAGATTCTCCTCTACATGTCTTTCAGTTTCCCTATGGCCCTTTAGTGCGTGACAAGGATATTTTTTGTAATTATGACTTAATTAAATATTCCCTAAAGAGTTGCTATGTATACTGAAGTCATTTAAATAATAGTCAGCCATTTAAAACTAAACTTTGAAAAGGCCTGATTTTCACCATTCTCATAAAACATGTGAGAGAAGGCATTGATTTACTATGAATTGTAATATAACATGGAAGAGTGAAATATGTGGATATTTTCACCATCTCCAGAACTATAATTTATGACACCTATCCTAAAGTAACCAATATTGATAGATAGATATGTAAATTTTATTTTTTTATTCTGCCTCACCTTCTTGTAGAATAGGAACTAACATCTCTGATCAATAATGATACTATATCTAGTGAAAATGTGCTCCATTTTATGTTTTCACTTTTTTTTCACTAAAAATTCATTTCTTAAGAGTGCAAGAGAAAGTAAGGAAAAGTTTACAGGAAGTTACAGGTTTATGTAAGAAAAAAATCAGATACTTGAAAAAAATAGTAATTAAAAATGTACTACTGCTAATCCAATTTCTTGATTATATACACTCTAATTAAAGGATTAGTTGGATTCATAATTAGTCTTTATGTTTTCATTGTTGGCATTGAAAGTTACTGTTGTTTTACCTCATTTCTTCTGATCTCCCAATAGACAGAATGGTATGTCACCCTCTTTACAGTGCCATCATGATGAGGACATCATGATATATTTCCTGTTCCTGAAAGAGAGGACTTCAGGTTGCACCTCTAAAATGCGGAAGACCTTTTATACATACCTCAATAACATTTATATTCAAATAAACAGAAACCTCCTATTAAAAAAAGGAAAATTATTAATACAGTTATTTGAATTATTTTTTGATACCATCACCTTTCTAGGATGATTACCATCTTTAGCCATTAGCTAAACCAGAAGATCCCAGCATTTTTGCCTATGAGTTATTATTTTTTTGGAATGGATGAAAAAAAGCGAGTGAACTCAAACTTTAAGTGAAACAACTGAAATATGTATTCAACCGAGAAATAACTCAGTTCTGATAGGGAAACCTTAATTCGTTATCTTTTGTTTCAATAACACAGGATGGGTTGGCTGATATTTGACAAGATACATTCAACTCAAATTACAAGGAAATGAAAGAAAAACCATTTTAGCAAGGTTTTCCAATACTGAATTTTCAGATTGTAACAAACAGAATTCTTCTCATTCTTACAAAATTGATCCAATGCTTGCAACAATATAGGTATATCCCTGAGACCTGCTTCATGTCATGTGGTCATAAAGAAATTTATAAGAGGTTTTCACCTGATTCTCACCTTTTTCTCCATGCCACTATCTGTATTCCCATGTGTGTGATGGCTAACCTGGTAAACATACAGGTGAAGAATTTTGGATAGTATTTATCCTTACATATTTGAAGGTGCAATCTATCTTATATACCAAAACATGAATAACAGGTGATAAAGTGAGATAACAGAAAATAAGATCTATGGTTGTCTATAGCTCTGTACACAAGGAAGATATTCCTGAATACTTGGAAAATCGTCAAGATTAATGCCGTTAATATTGACATTTTAATCATTGCATGATGGTGATGAATCCAGACCACAGGTAGATAATGCAGTCCCCAGTGTAAATTATATGGTATTTTTATCCATAAATTCTGTGAGAGTTAAATATTTCACCATAAGCAATTGAATTAATCTACGTTAATAGCTTGATATCTTTACATGCATCTTTAACTGAAATAGTCACCCAGGTTTCCATCAAAGAGAATTAGCTATATCTAGAACATGAAGCAAGTCAGCCTAATAAAAGTGTCTAAATCAGGTCAAAATAACTGTGACCTAATCATAGCCTTGTTTTCCACAACTTTTTTTCTTGCTTATTTTTTTTTAATATAGTGCTGCTGGTTAGAGATTAGAGAGAGGAGGAGGGTACTTTGATGTCTTTGATGCCCTTCAGTTTCAACATTCTCAATAACCACCTAAAATTGTCATCAGTCTATGTTGATTTATCCTGGACTGCTTAGGAGATAAGGGACATTCTTTACTGAGCTGGGTTTTAGTGATATCTAAAAGAGATATATATCCTAAATAAACAATGTCAGTTGAAAACATCAAGAATATTTAAGGTGGCGATAACTTTATATTAGAACCATCATAGATTTAAAGCTACTTGTTTTCATATCTCCATTAGATCAGGATTCAACATATTCAGAATCCTATGAAGCATGTTTTTATATTATTTTTTTTCATTGCATCAGCTCTTAGTCTGTCAGTGTGATGCTCATTAGTTTCCTATTTTGAGGTTTTATTTTAAAAAGAAGGTTAAACATGCTTTAAAGACAATGGTCAAATTTAAAAATATTTAATTACTAGGCACTGTCAACTTCAATGTTTGAAAAGAATCTGAATGAACATTTGGATGATAAGGCAGTCCTATATGCAGGAGCTGAATTTTTACATTATTTGCCAAAAGTAAGACTGAACTGCAAGCTTTTCGATTCAAGTGTAGGTGTTTTCCCCTCTGCCTTTGGGTCTTATGCATCACAGATGGATCATTAATATAGAAAAGTAAGATAATGTTTTGTGAAGAGTTCTCATCAGGAAAAGCAGTGCTTTATAAAAAAGATATTGACTACCTGAAAGTCTCTTTGTTATTTTCTTTTGACCATTTTGAGTTAGAAATGATGCTGTGTTGCAAAACAGATTCTAAAGAGGGACTTCACACTGAGGGGCTGTTATGCAAGATCACTTGCTTAAGTCAAGATGTATGCCATCTGGCAGGTGTCTTGTAGTTGTCATTGGAGATTACCATCATATTGAAGACTGCTTTTGAGCAAGGAAGCACCATACGTATCTATAAATCTGAACCATTTGGGATTTACAGGTGTCATATTTCAAAGGCACTTTACTGTATCTTATCATTTTCATCAGCTTCAAATATGGGAGCCTATCCTCAAGAGAATTTGAAAAAAGTATTTTATTTGATATATGTGAAAGAAGTTATGACTAATCCAGTAACACATCTGTGGGTCAGTGCCTGATTTTTTCTCCACATCTATTGACACGAGTTTTCTTACTTCACCCAGAGTCAATGGGGAAGGTGCTCTTTTCTTTCTTACTAATCAACTCTGATAGTTTGAAATATTTTAAGTATAGATCTCAGAGGAAGTCTTCTAGCATAGGCTGGCTTCGTAAGGTTGTAAATGAGTTAACAATTCTGAACTAAAAATCTAAAAAGTTTCAACAACCTGTTGCACTTATTAGCTCTTCTTTATTAGGCTATATGAAGCCAGAAGAAAACTTGGATGGATGAACTTCTCTCTGAAAATTACTATAAACTATATTGTTCAGAAAAATATGGTCACTCCAGTGAAATCTCATGTTAGCTCACCCTTATTTCTTTAACATTTATCTTACTAGATTTCTATGTTGCCCACCCCATCCAAATACACAAAATTTCTTGATCCATGTCAAGTTAGTTGAATATCAGTCAAATAGAGAAGAAAGTGAAACCACTTTGATTCTGTTTTCTCTATTTTTTTTTAGGTTCTATGTCTCAGACATAATATTTTAACATTCTTTATGATTCAAAATGAAAGCTGTCTTCCCATACCTTCTGCTAGGTTTTGCTGTTTAGTTTTAGTTTTGTTTATTTCATTCTTTTCAGTGTGAATAACAGACTCTATTAGTAATAATTCATAATCCTAGACATCTTGGAGTCAAGAGCTGCAAATATTTCTGTCTGTCAGAGACATTGTATGTGAACTGGGCTGAAACCATACTGCTGTTTCCTGTTTTGCCGTAGTAGCCTGTCAGGGTGTTTTTTGTGGACGCACTCATTTTATTCTGTTGGTAACTTCAGCCTATAACCCTTTATTATATGAAAGTTAGTTTGGCATGCTAAAAATAAAGCCATATAAAATAATATATCTAAGTCCAGCAGTTTCATAGAACATGTTGCTTTCCCAGATCATGTTTGCAAAGTTTCAGCTTTGCAAAAATCACTTTGCAATAGAACATGTGTAGTATCTGGTAAATTACATGAAGCCACAACCTGGTCAAGTGATGATGAGCTTGTAATAGAATAACTTGTCTCTAGTGTCACTTATCACTCACAGATGGAAAGGAAAAATAAAAATTATAGGTTGTATCTTCAGATAGTGAGAGCCAAAGTAACAGTCAAATTGGCAAACTGACTTAAAACATATAAGATATATATATTTATGTATCATTTAAATTACCATAAAAGTTCATAGGTGAGGATCTTGTAAACTGTCTAAAAGAGGAAGACTCTTGTAGCTACACTGAAATCACAAACTCCAATACTTTTGGGTTATCTGATTATGCACTCTAGGGTTCTTCAGAAGGAGAAGAGTTAATCTCAAAATAATAGATTATGAAATGAACCTATATGTTTGTTTATGTTCTCAAACAATATCATGTTTAGGTAGGTAAAACTTTTAAATAGAGTATATATTCAAATGTTCAAGTAGACAGTCAAATCTTCATTATTTACACTGTTCGTATATTAAGAAAATGCAACAGATGGTTTATGATATCTTATTAAAGATGTCAACTAAATATAGCCTTAGTGGAAAGAGTATCAGCTGTAACTAAGGATGTTCTAATGTCCATAAAATGCACATAATATCTTTTTTTTTTTAAAAAAAATAGCTTATATGAATGATAAAGTGACTTTTAAGTCTTGGCTATGAAGAATCCAGATTTGCTTGGAGAAAAACTAGACTAGGGAAAATGTTTAGACTAGGGAAATGTTAATACATTGCTGAATGCGAAGGGGGCCTTGGTGATGTAGGATGCCGAGAAAGCAGAGTTACTAAATGCCTTCTTTGCCTGTGTCTTTACTGCTAAGGCCACTCCCCATGAACTACAGGGCTCAGGTGATAGAGAAATTAATGGGGTAGAGGAAGACCTTCCCCTGGTTGAGAAGGATTGAGTTAGGGATCACTTAGACAAACTGGCCACTCAAAAATCTATGGGCCCTAATGGGATGCACTTAAGAGTGCTTATGGAAATGGAGGAGGTTATTGCTCATCTGCTCTCCATCATCTTGGAGAGGTACTGGAGAGCAGGGGAGGTGTCCGAGGACTGGAAGAGAGCCAATATCACTGCAGTTTTCAAAAAGGGCAAGAGGGAGGAGCCGGGTAACTATGGGCTGATCAGCCTCACCTCTGTCCCTGGAAAGGTGATGGAGGAGCTCATCATAGAGAGCATCACTAGGCATAGGAAAGAGAAGAAGGTGATGAGGTGCAATCAGCATGGATTCACCAAGGGGAAGTCATGTCTGACGAACCTCATAGCCTTCTATGATGACTGGCCACCAGGATGAGGGGAGACCCGTGGATGTTGTCTACCTTGACTTCAGCAAGGCTTTCAACATCATCATCTCCCATGATATTCTCATATGGAAGCTCCGGGAGAGGGGTATGAATGACTGCACAGTGAGGTGGATTGAGAACTGGCTGGATGGCAGAGCTCAGAGGGTGGTCATAAATGGGACCGAGTCCAGTTGGAGGCCTGTAGTCAGTGGTGTCCCCCAGGGGTCAGTACTGGGCCCGGTGCTGTTCAACCTGCTCATCAGTGGCTTGGCTGAGGACACTAAATGCACCCTGCGCAAGTTTGCGGATGACACCAAGCTGGATAGAGTGGCCAACACTCTAGGAGACTGTGCTGCCATTCAGAGGGACCTGGAGAAGATGGAGAGTTGGGCAGAGAGGAACCTCATGAGGTTCAACAAGGAGAAGTGTAGGGTCCTGCACCTGGGGAGGAGCAACCCCAGGCATCAGTGAAGATTAGGGGTCAACCTGCTGGAAAGCAGCTCTGCAGAGAGGGACCTGGGAGTCCTGTTTGACACCGTTAACCATAAGTCAGCAGTGTGCCCTCGTGGCCAAGAAGGCCAATGGGATCCTGGCGTACATCAGGAGGAGTGCTGCCAGCAGGTCAAGAGGGGATCCTGCCCCTCTACTCAGCTCTGGTGAGGCTGCATCTGGAATATTTTGTGCAGTTCTGGGCTTTCCAATTTAAGAGAGACATGCAGGTCCTAGAGAGGGTCCAGCTTAGAGCAACAAAGATGATTAAGGGACTGGAACATCTCTCATACGAGGAGAGACTGAGTGAATTGGGTCTGTTCAGCTTGGAGAAGAGAAGGTTGAGAGTGAATCTGATTAACATAAGTACATGAAGAGAGAATGTAGGGACGTAGGGGCCAAGCTCTTCTCATTGGTGGCCAGTAACAGAACAAGGGGAAATGAGTATAAGCTGAAACACATGAAGTTCCATTTCCATGTGAGGAAGAACTTTCCTGTGAGGGTGACAGAGCAGTGGAACAGGCTGCCCAGGGAGGCTGTGGAGTCTCCTTCTGTGGAGGTCTTCAAAACCCGCCTGGATGCCACCCTGTTCCCCATGCTCTGGGTGTCCCTGCTTGAGCAGGGGAGTTGGACTAGATGATCTCTAGAGGTTCCTTCCAACTTTGAACATTCTGTGATTCTGTGAAAATACATGTTTTACATGTTTTATGCTCTAAATTTCAAGACATTTAATTCTGATGTTATTCATTCTTATTTCAGTTTTACGTAGTACAAATCTACTGATCTTAGTAGGAGTAATAAACTTAATCTCTTCCTGTTTCTAAGACGGACTGTAAGCATTAACTGTTTAAATTATATTGATAATCTAGTTTACAGTGATCACCCTTGCCTTTATCAGCATGTGGACTGAATTATTAATTGATGGTTTAATAGAAATGTTATGTCTTACTTGCACTTCATTTGAGAATGAGGTCTTGAAACATGCTGAGGACAGCATCAGGTTATGCTATATTTGTTAGTGGACATTAGAAAGGAGTATTAGGAACTAGTCTAATGCTTTCAGTTGAAGAAACAGCTCAGCTAAATAAGATAATAGCATATTCAAAAGGTATGACAGGTTTCAAATAACATGCACAGAAAAGCTTGCTTACATTATAGGACCAGAAATATCCGTATTAAGGCATTCATTAATTATTGAATGTAAAGCTAATACTATTGTAGAATTTAGTCCTTAATGGTTACAGATTTTTCATTTCACAAAGTCGGACAACAATTAAGATATTTTGTTCTCAAAAAAACTGTTTTTAAAAATTTATTTAGTCACTCTGAGGTTCTCAGTCAAGAGTCTACCTTTTTACATTGTGAGGCTTAAAGTGTTCTTTCATTGCTTAGGATGTCTAGTTATTATCTAAGCAGATGTTCTTCATATATAAGCAGTCCACATCTATCTATTGTACAAGCATAAAATTTCATAGGCATCTTGCTTTTTTTCCTCTTTGATTTCTTTTTGGAAGTGCTTTCCAGAGTATATTTGCAATCACATTTATCTGAACAGGTTCAGGTCTGTCTTCCTAGAATATGCTGCCATTTTCTCTCTCTTGAAATGTGGGGTTTTTTTTTGTACTAATTCTTTACACTTAAACTTGCTTTCAGATAACCTTAGAGATTACTTCTGCAATTATTTAGCATTTTTTAAATCTGTTTGTGAAAATAATATGATGACTGATAACTTCGTATAGACTTTGACAGCTTCTGTGAAAAAATTAAAAGGTAGATAAGAAAATTCAAAATTTTAAAGGTGTCAATAGACTAAGCAAGCATGCACAGGTGCAAAAAAATGTAATGCAGTCAGTACAGTTGCATCATGGCTCCTTCCTAAGAGAATTTAATGGGAAAGATCAATCTGTTTAAACATATTGAGGAATATGTTGACGTGTTTAAATAACCATAATGCACCTTTAGTAACTTTCATATTCACATGGCTTGAGATTAAAGACCTTCTGATAATTAAAAAACTGTCCTAATAGTCTCTTTTGCAAACACAATTTGGAAAAAAAAGGACAAATTGCATCTCTTGTCCATGAAAAAAAAAGTTGTTCTTTATTATGATTCCTTATATATTTAACCCATATGACAATTCTAATCATAGCATTTTGACTCTTTCTGCACACTGCACACTTTTTAGCTTGCCATTGCATATTACGCAGTGCATTTTGTTCAGTGGGTAGTGCTAATTTCTGTATAGGAAAATACGATTTTGTGTTTTTTCTCTGCTAATATTGAATATAAACACATTAAATATGGCAAATTAGAAAACTGTGATAAACCATGTGCAGAGCTAGCTGATTAATGGTTTCCCTGAGCCTGAATTTACAAAATATTGTTCTTAACACTCTGTGCAAAAAGCTTATTTGTGTATGACATTATCCTTTTCTCTAAACGTAAAATACAATAAGAAGAAAAGCTCTGAATGTATATATACCCTCTGAGATTACATGCATGAAATCAGAGTGTAAAATCTGTGTGTCATCATAAGGACATAGTCTTTCTGCTTGAAATGCAGGTAACTCCCTTGGAAACTGCATGTTCATCTTCTTGACCATGCGTTCCTCTCTTTTACCTGAAAAGGTCTTGTACAAGTACCAGATGTACAGAATATGTTATGAATATTTTTTTCCTCTTCTAGAGCTTGACTGTGCTACTGTATGAAATCAAATAAAAATGTTCTGAGCTTACTTATACAAGTAAGATAAAAATAAAAAGTATGTGACTTTTTCTGATTTTCAGTTTCTGTTTTTAAAAAACAAATTCCTCTTTAACTTGAAAGAGTGTTCTACCTTATTATGATACTGTTTCTGTTATAATCTATGTTCCTTGTAAGTTGATGTGTTAGAAGAACAAAAGCAAAGAAAGCTAAGATTATTTTCTCTTCCACTGCTGACCGGGTAGATAAATGAAGATTTGAAATAACTTTTAATATCTTAATCTTCTAGAATTCAAAGCTTCTTTCATATTGGTTTTTTATAGCTAAAACATTTAAGTTCTTCATAGAGTATTCTTTTTTCTTTACCTTGAATACTTTGATTGACAGAAGAAGAGAATGTCAGGTTTTCCTACATCACGATGCTCAAAAAAAACAGGCACTGATCTTCTTAAGTAGACTATTTTAAACCTAAAGTAATAGGAAAAAAAAAAAAGAAAGAAAGAAAAAATAATTATTAATTTTGTCCTGTTTTTTTGAAATGTATGAAATATTAATCTTCATCTACTTTATGGTTTAGTTCTTGATTTTCACTGGACAGTTATTATTGACTCTTGCCCATCTCGTGATATCCCCTCACATAAATGGGTAGTGTATTTTGCCTTTCTTCCATAGTAGTTCAGGCATTTTTTTTTTTCATTATTCAGCCTCTAGGAGTTCCTGACGACATCCCGTCCTTCTCTGTTCTCTTTCCTGATGGTTACCTTCTTAGTCTTTGAGTCATATTACAGCTTTTGATATCCTTAAAAGTCCTTAGTCTCTCACCTCTGTAACTGCTAGTATTCTTTGCTTTCCTCTTCCATACTCCGTATTCTTGTAAAAAAAAAGTTTCAGGAATCTGCAATTTACTACCTCCTTTCACATATCTATTGCTCTACCTATTTAACCCTTATTATTTTCTCTTCAGGATCACTCTAAAATCTTCTGCATGTATAAATGTGATTAAGGAATATGCTGAACAGAAGAGACATATTTTACTGACTTAAATTGGACGGTGTAAATTCCCCATCTAGATACTTTTCAGATTGTCAAGAAAAGTTCTCTGTCAGTTGGCTTATGTTGTTTTGCTGTGATAAGCTGTGTTTCATAACTACATGTTCTGCTATATTTCTCATAGGACAGGCTTCATCTGAGGCTAGCTCTCAGCATATCTTTCATAATTATCAGATCACAGAGTGGCAGCCATCCTTTGGGAATGGTCTATCTTCTATCTAACAATAATGTGTGAAAAGTTAATATTGTTATTAGAAAAAAACTCAATTTCTCATCTTGCTACTATAGGCTTAATTCCTAAACTTATCTGCGAAAGTGGCTATTTTAATAAGCAAAAGTTGTAAAACAAAACATGCAAGTTATGTTTTTCATATTTTGAAACATATGAAAAACAAACTATGAAACATAAACTGACATACCTATCACATTAGTGATGATGAAGACAATTGAATTACTACCACTAGCTAGTATTCACATATCAAGACCGATGCATAGTTTTATATGATAAACTCTATGATCTATGCAACAGAGATTACAATACTCACTCTTGTTTTGCTGAGCCAGAAATATTGGACATTAGGTTTTGGAGGGGTAAAATAAAACAGTCTATTTTCGGTCCAATGGAGAAAATATCAGATTTTATTCCTGTAGGTTTTCATATATGTCAAACTATAGCTAAAGCGAACTATTTTAGCAAATAAAATATATAAATGCATAAATTATATCAAAGAATATGGGAAAAAAGAGCCATAAAAACAATAATCATTTTTAGTGTACTGTTATCTTGTCATTAGTTTGCCTATTCTTTAGGTTGTAAATGGATAAAACAAGTTATACAGTAAATTACTTGGACTAAAGGTTTTCCACACAGAGAGGAAAACGTGTTCACAAAACAAATGCATTTGGAAACTTGGGAAGTGTAAACAAGTCTATTGAGATTACAACATGAGTTCTCTTGATGAACCTCCCTTGTATTTAGGGCTAAAGAGAATCTGTAAGGAAGAAGAAAAAAATAATAGAACCTCTATGTAATCACTTTCTTTTGTAGTAAAATAGACAATGATGACAGTTATTTTCAATGATGTAAAGAAATAAAAGCATAGGGCCACTGATACTTAATGAAACATACAATTTTTGAAAACAGAAGCTAGAAGAACATAAAGCTATCCGACTCCCAAAGATAAACACCCACCATAATCTGCTGGAATGAATGACCCTTGGTCTGTTATTGTTTTGCTGCAAAATCCCAGATGACTAAATTTAATAGAAATTAAATAGGAAATAGGATCCAGACATAGAGAGGTACAGGTTTAGATTACAGCTCACTGGTGATTTTAAATGTTTTCACTGACACTGCAAACAGACTTCCTAAGTAACAATTATGTACAAATGGTTTTTAATTTATTTAGCTTTTTGGCCTTACCTGATGCTCAGATCCTTCATTTTAAATTCTGTACGCATAAATATTCCTTGTAGGAGTTCATACAACAGTCCTATCTTTGGCAAACAGTTCTTTTACTCACTGAAAACTCAACAGTGCTTTCATATGCATGATTCCAAGAACTTATGCTGGACTTTATGTTCAAATATGATTTCTAAAATATTTCATCCTCCGTACTTTTATACTTCCAATATTTCTCAAACTATTATGGCTATAGAAGTCTATATTATAGAATCCTCAGTCTAAAACATCAGATACCTCTGCATAGTCACACATGACTAATGCCATTTTACAGTAGCTTTTTCTCTTGATCCTCTGCTTAGAGTGCCATAATGGGGGGAGCTGTGCTGAGGTTTCTCTGCATCACATATTTCTGCCTAAACTTTACATAAGACTTAAAATCGTGATTACAAATCTCTCTCTGAACCAAAAAACAAAGGTTCAAAATTAATGGAACAGAAAAATGGATTTGTAAGAGGCTGCTGAAGTGTCTATATTTGACATTCTGTTCTTCTCCTTTCTGGAACCATAAAATCTTACCCCTGGTTTTAAATTACAAATTTAAAATGTAAGATTGCACATTATCAATGGTACTACAAAGGAATGGCACTTTAAAAGACATAAAATATTCATTCCCGGGTGATTTTTCATAACATGTTTGGTTAATTGCTTATTTTTTTTCATAGGGTACAAGTAGAGATTAATAATTTCTAGGTAGTCACAAAAAGGAATATATTAAATTGAAATTTTTTTTTTTTGAAAACTGCATCTTTAAGGTATTCAGGCTAAGCTAAATGTGTACTGGAAAGTGTTAAGGGAGTATATTTTTCTTAGCACTTTATGGCAATTTAAGGCAGCACACAGTACTTGAACCATCTAAATCAATGCTGACTTTATTAAAAAAATTTAGACCTAGCATCAATACAGACAGAGAAGATCCAGGAAAAAAAAATTAAAGATTCTTTTCTCCTCTTGGCTGATGTATCTGATGTACTATATTGACTTCTCTTTGGGGTAGAAAATGTTTAGAAATTCATCTAAGGATCTACCACATGCTAAATTGTTCCAAAAGAAAATCTACTATGGCAAAATTAAAAAAAAAAAAGAAAAAAAGAAAGAAAAAAGACAGAATGGAATGAGATGATTAATCACTTTGTGAGAGACACAGATGGGAGTACACTGATGTGATAAGTAAATCTTCATTTTAAGCACGATCAGCTCCCAGTTATAAAACCTGATTTTTTTTAATGAACTTTTCATGTTTCCAAGACTGCTTATTAAGATCCTTTCCCTAATGATTCACTATAGGCCAACTTCAAAACTAAATATTATTTGGGCTCATACAGCCAATTTGTGGCCGTTATTTGTTTTAAAGAGATGCAACAGGGTTGTTTTTAGCAAATAATGTGCCTCCTGAACAAATAAAAAGATATGGCACTGTAAAGAACACACCAAAATTTCTGCTTCTTATTTTTGGATCAGTTTTACATTTAGAGTATCTAAAAATTTTTAAACGCTATATTTCAAAATAATCTTTATAAATAAGAGACAAGTTAAAGCTGCTTAGACTGCTGATTATTTAGAAAGATATCATACACAATAGCAAAATGAAAATGTAAAAAAATTGCTCATCAGTCACATGAAAGTAGCCCCCTGTGCAGATAGATACCACAGTGAAATTATTCATAAGAGCATCTCATTTGAGAAAGCTCTTATTCAAAAACCACGAGGATTAGATAAGAACCCTATTATTGCACCTTAAATAACTGAAGCTTTTATATTACAGGTGTTTAGGTTTAACCATCAGATGCATTATTGACTTCTTATAGGTGCCAGTTTTCCTACTGGCAGCCCTTCAGTGAGGAGTGATTTATGTTTGAATGGGTAATTACCTTATCCCTCGAGTGAGGGAAGACTTGTTAAAAATGGTTGAAAGAAACACCAAGAGAGTCAGCAAGCTTATTCAGCTTTTACATTGCATCTCTTGGTGAAGAACACTAAGAGCATACGAGGTTATGTTACACAATCAGCTGGTCAAAAGAAAGTGATTATTTCCCTTCACATGGCATTTGCAAGGTCATCTCTGGAGCAGAGTATCCAGTCTGGGGCCACGCAGAAAAGGAAGGATTTTGGCAAACTGGTGAGAGTCCTGTGAAGGACTGCGGAAATGGTGAGGGGCTGCTGAAGTACATGCAGGAGGAGAGGCTGAGGGAACTTCCTCAACTCTAAATACTGCTTTGAGCTGGAAGTTAGAACCTCAGTAGACTTTCAGAAGTCTTTTCCAGCCTGAATTTTACCTTAATCCTGTAATTCAAAAAATAAAATTCAAATAGCAGTTTCAAGGATGCTGTCTATAAAATAAGAATGCCTTGGAGCAAACAGAGACATGTAAGCTGATTCCATAACCTCACTATTGGGTGATTCTGCCTTTTTGCCATAGGCATTACCAGCCTGGGGAGGAATCTTGTATTACACTTTGTGTGGTGGATGCCTGTGAAATATTTCTTGTACAAATCAGTTAGGCATATCAAAACCTACTCAGTTCTGTGATTCCTAGCATTGACAAGTGCTCATATATTTCCTGTCTGACTTTCTTGTGCCCCTTATTTTCTTTATGTCACTCATTTCCTTATCCAGCTAGCTATACTGGCAACTCTGACAATCTGCTTGCATAGCTTCCAAAGCTAACAAGTGAAGCTTATCGGAAGATACCCTCTTTTTGTGCCTCTGATCACAACTTTGGTCACTTTATCTTTTATCAAAACAAATTTTCAAATACTTTTAAGTACAGCAGCCTCAGGAGTGCTGGTATCAGCTTTCCTCAGTCATACATGGCCACTGCCATTTTCTCACTGCTTCTTTGTGCACCATGTGGGAAAACATTGTTTGAATGAGACGAATACAATATCCTTTTATAGCAAAACCTTAAAAAAAGAAGAGTCTACAGAGAAAAGAAAAGTTTGCAGCACTTGAAAGGATGCCCTTGAATGATTTTAGAATAGGCTGGCTGATATTAGGGATACAGTACATTTCAAAGAGGAATTGAAATAGGAAAATTAATGTGAGCTTCATCAGAATTGTGAAAGGGCTTTTTGGCTAAAACACATTGTTTCCCCTGGCATGTAGTAAGTGTTCAAAATTATCTGTTATTTTGAAGCGAGGAAGGACTACTCTACTTTTCATGGAATTTAACATCTTAACAAATTGGCCAGAGTACCAGCCATTATCCACTAATATTCACAACTATTTTTGGTTACATCTTCTGGTGAAGTATAAACAATTCTAATCATATGGATTAATATGGATTTTTTTCATTTATTATCTTTTTTAAATTTCTTTTTTTCTTTATTGATGAATTATATGAATTATATATTATAATGAATTATAAATTATAAATAGCTATCTGATCACAAGCTCAGATATTAATTCAGTGCTAAATTCAATCTCTAAGAATTTAAGAAGTTCTTTTTCAGGCTTCAAGATCAGTACTACAAACATACTAAAAAGAAAGATCAGCATAGAAATATTTACTAATTAGAAAACTGTACAAGTTTGTCAGGGAAAAGAAATGCATGCTACCTTCCAAATACTACCCTCTGCTCTTCCCCAAGGGGTCTGTTAGTCAGACTTCAGTGTCACATACTCCAATATGATTCTTTATTATTTAACGATTCTGTGATTTTTCCTAAAACCAAAATAAAGTTGGATGCAAATATGTTTTTATTCTGGTTTATGCATATAAATATTTCTGCGTAATAAATGTCTTGCCTAAGGTCATTTTAGCCTAAGCCAATCTAGTATACAGAAGGTGAAAAACAAACCAGAAATAGAATTTAGACAAGATAATAATAATAATAATAATAATAATAATAATAAAGCTTCTTGTCTTCTTTTATAACCTTTTTGGAATAATAATATTTTTCATGACACTTTGCATCTACTTGTATTCAGTAGATTCCTTTTGTGCATATCTAAAAGCTTACTGAAGAAGCAAACTATTTTATACATCTCTAGGTTTATTCAATAAAAAGTAGAAGTCAGAATTTTTATACTCCTTAAGAAGTTTATAAATATAAACTTGAATATGAAGTTTCATTTTTTGGAATTTGTGGACATTTTTAAGATTAGAAAGATATATATATATAAACCCAAATGCAGTATGTCACAGGTAACTCATCTGTAATCAAAATTGAGTACTCAATGATATGAGTGGAATTTGCACACTCTCTATTCTCATTAGCAGTAATGCATACCTCAAATGTCATACAACCTGCAGAAAGGTAGATGAATGAATTAAATGATTGATAATGATATACAGAATTTTTTCCTTGGCATATAACTAGTTCAGATATCTCAAAAGTGGAGCATAAGCTCCACAGCTGCCTAGAGAATCAGAGTCTTTTTTGTTCAGTTTGTTCATTATTTACTGTTGTAATTATACTTTTAAAAGGTGGGAGGGAGGAAAGGTGAATTTTTGTAAGTTTTTTTTTAGCAACAAATTAACGTGGACTGAACAGACAGTAGTCTACCCCCATAATCTGATAATCTAGAAAATGCCTAGTCAGACATAGCTTCTGTATTCTCTGGCATTGTGATCAGAGTCTGAAAAATCAGTCTTAAGTATTTTAAAAGAAAGTTCTGAGAGAAAATTAGTACCTTAATTTTGTGTATCAGCCCTGAATCATTTAAATGTGGCTCAGCGGTTCACTTGCTTACTCAGCAACCACGTTAAGTAATAGTACACAGCTGAAGTATTACAAATGCTAATAACAAATGGCATTAGAATTTATGTAGTATCCATCTATTAATAATTTAGGCATATGGTCATGTACTCTATGAGAAGATTCTTCCTAGCAGAATTATTAGGCATTTAAGTGATATGCCTGTTTTCAAAGCATAGTCACCTTTGATGAGTAGTGACTACAGATCATTAAGGAAATACAGTTTTGGGATTCAGTTTGAAACAGTTTCAGAATGGCAATGAAAATAAAGTGTCAGTGTGCATCATATGTGAAACTTATGTGAACCTATGTCATTATTTCAGGTGTAATGTAGAATTGCCAGCAGTGAAGAAAAAGCAAGGCAAAGAGCATGAGAGAAGAAATGTGGCCTTCAGATTTAGAAGGCCTATCCACCAACTTCATGCTACTGTCAGCAAGTAAGAACAAATTCTGAGCAACTGCTAAAGCTTATTCCAGAACACTACTGTATATGAAAACATATTTTGCATCTGAGTAGATGTGTATGTGTATACGTATATGTATGTATAATGCTTTAATATTCATAAAGATATTCATCCATCCGTTCTGCCAAGAGGTACCTCAAAGGCTTTGTAGATAGACATTCATAAACTTGCATTCAATTAGCATTTCTCCCAGGAGCAGTGAGGAATCTCAACAGGACACAGCAATCAGTCTGGTAAAGTGGGGGCCTGTGACCTGATCTTACACAAAAAGGAAATTAAGAAATATTGATGAAGAAGTTATTTGAAGGTTACAGAGTATTGCATAGCCAAGATGTATATATTCTCTGCTCTCTCAAGTGTTTCATCCATTGTATAATCATCTAAACCAATAGGGTTAAAAATTCTTTGAAATTTTAACTGAATTTATAATACTTTTAAAATCAAAAAAACAAGAGCCAAGATTGAGTCAGAAATAGTCAAAAAAGGCATGCTAAAGCACCAAACTCATATTTATGAGATATTAGGAGATAAATACTGTTTGTTCTCAAATTTCTTGGGAAAAAAAGTGTAGAGAAAACTGTTTAGTGTCATTCCTGTCTCATGGAATCAACATGTTGGCAAATCTGTTTAGTATTTAATTAAATTATTGTATATTACTGCTAAAATTGAAAAGTAATTGCAATTTGATTAACATAAAATTAATGACCTAAGGGAATTCACCTTTGTTTGGACTGTAAAATTATTAAGAGCAAATTTGTTTTCAAAAAATCCTTGTTTTACTGAACATGAAAAATGAAAAAATATCTCATGTAATTAGATGATCAAGCACAGAGTAGTATTATATTGAACTACAAATCAAATCTGTATATTCAGTGAAATCAAACCAGTGACACATTCTCACTGTTGCTAGGAGCTTTGATATAAGCCAGAAATATACTGAGAAAATTAATTAGAGAAAAATCATTAATGAAGACATAATGTCACTGATCTTCATTACCCATCGTCCAAAATAAAAAATTATTTCTACTAATATGGAAGCACAGATGCATGGTTGCATAATAATGATATATTTTTCTATGTTGTTGGCACCCTAAAAAAAAAGACTGTTACAACCCGATAATGCAGTGAATTATGGAAATCACAATTACCTAAATAAATTAAGTTCATTTGTAAAAAAGAGAAATTTGGAGGTTTTCTACACTAGTTTGTTGCTTATCTATGTATATGTTACATAAATATTTATCTTAGATACATTTCTTGTTTTTTCATTGTCTTATGTTAACACGGGTGTGGTTATCACAGAATCACAGAATGGTCAAGGTTGGAAGGGACTTCTATTGCTCATAAAGTCCAACCACCCTGTTCAAGCAGAGACAAAATATTTTAATAACTCTATCTTCTAGGTTTGTGTTGTTGTCCTAGAACAAGGCTTTATTACCATTTAAAATAATAAAGGAATACAATTTATTTCTTATTTTTTTAGAAAAGTTTACTCCTGCTTATAGAGCTCACAAAGGTGAAGTGGCCAATAATAATTAGTGAGTTTGTGATACATATAACTTTTTTCAACAAAATAAACTATATTGGGTACAAAAATTATGTGGTAGTACAGCCTGTATGAAAGCCCATTGCAGCTGTCTTTCTACTGAGACTAGAGCAAATGTGCTCAAGACATGATTTCTGAAGTAATTCCAATTAGTTTGTAAGAAGCACTACAGCTTTTCTAAGATGTAAGACATAGTAGTAGTTATATACAGGATATGCCAGAGGAAAAAAATATATTTTTTCTTTTACATATTTCATTCTACCTTTGGAAGAAATTAGTCAATGTTCTCAAAATTATAATTTAATATACTATCCAGCATAATGTAGATATAGTCTTCCATTACCCATTTAGTCTACTAAGTGTACTCAGGTTTCTACAGAAATTGTCTCCATAAAAAATACAGTAGTTACCACTGACCTTTTGAGGCAATGTGGAAGAGTGATTCTGGGCATGCTTCCTTTTATCCATGACTACAGATTTGGTGCTCCCATATCTAGGGATATGGGAAATATATCACTCCAAGCTGAGTGGAGTGGCCGACACTCCAGAGGGCTGTGCTGCCATCCTGAGGGACCTGGACAGGCTGAAGAGTTGGGCAGAGAGGAACCTCATGAGGTTCAATAAGGACAAGTGTAGGGTCCTGCACCTGGGGAGGAATAACCCT
>JAUBOD010000752.1:1113234-1143128 GCA_032353885.1 Nothura maculosa | reverse complement strand
ATTCCAGTTGCTCTCTCACATAGAGAGCAACTCCGCCACCTCACCTTCCTGCCCTGTCCCTCCTGAAAAGCCTGTAGCCCTCCATTGTCACATTCCAATCGTGGGAGCTGTCCCACCACGTCTCAGTAATTACAATGAGATCATGGCCCTGTAACCGCACGTGCAACTCCAGTTCCTCTTGTTTATTCTCCATGCTGCGTGCGTTTAGGTAGAGCCATTTGAGTGTAGTTCCCAATGTGCCTCTCCTCCTTGTTGGGACAGCTGCAGCCTGACTCTGTGGGCTTTCAGAAGTTTCCATATTTTGCTCTTTGGCCTCTTTAGTCCTAAAGGGCCCTTCACAGGCCACAGCGCTAGACTGCTGTGCATGATGTGATGGGCCATCAGCCACCATCTCATCTGTCGCCCCACGGATACTTTCCTCCCCCCTCAAATCTAGTTTAAAGCCCTCTTGATGAGCCCAGCTAGGTCCTGACCCAGTGCCCTCTTCCCCCATGAGAAAGATGGACCCAATTGGGTGCCATTATGCCTGGTGCCCCATAAGGCTTCCTGTTATCAAAGAAGCCAAAGTTATGGCGATGACACCAGTTGTGGAGCCACGTGTTGATGGACTGTACTTTCTTTCTATATTGCCGGCAGCGCTGGGAAGAATCGAAGATGATCTGCGCACTTGTGTCCCTGATTGTCTGCCCCACCTCCCTGAAGTCTCGTTTGATGGCCCAGATGTTATGCGTTGCCACTTCCTCCACACCCACATGTAGGACCATCATGGGGTAATAGTCTGTGGGTCGGACCAGTCTGGGAAGTCGTCTGGTGACATCCCTAATCCAGGCCTTGGGAAAGCACATGGATAAGCTATAATAAAAATATTTTTCTTGTCATTCAGTAAGACATATATCTACTGATAAATTATTGTATTCAAATTTACAGTCATCTGTATCTTCCAGCTGATCAGGTTGACATCTAAAAGTGAAAACTTTTAGGAATCTCAGAAATGACAGAGCCTTCATTGGTAATATGAAAGAAATCCACATTCTTAAATGTGTGTAACTGATGAAATCTTGCAATAAAATGCTGCAGGACAGAGCTGAAGCATTACTCTTTCTATTACTTATTAGAAAATTGCAAAATATATATTTTCAAAAATCTCATTTCCTTAATGTATTTTTGTGCTATGAAATATTTCTCATTTCTCATTAATTTTAAGTCATGCAATAATAGAATATCGTCTAGAGACGATATCATTTGAGAATTTGAGATATCTGAGAATTTCTTTCACTTCTTTCAAGTGTTAAATTCACAATTGTCAATAGGTTATGAAAAATCATGGGAATATTAATGACATAAAAAGAATTTAGAAACAGTGATAAAGTGTTGGCATTATATCCAGGATATTTTCACATCTTTTTATCATATGTGTATACCTCTTCACCAAAACTGAGTTTGGGTGTTCTAAAAAGGATCTTTCCTTTTTGTAAAACTTGCAAAAGACCTCAAAAATTTCAGAATTAATGATTTTTACAGTCTTGCTTAGCTCTTTGTACAAAGATCAGATTAGACAACTTTTTTAGACCTCATCTACACAGCAAATGTGTCTAGTTCATGAAAACTATAAGGTAGATTGGCACCAAATGTCCATGTGGATGGATTGAAAACTGTGTTATTTATAAGATTCAATTACTCATATAAAAATAATCTTCAGATTCAGGACATTTCCTGTCCAATTCATACATCTGTCTAGTACTGTGCTTTTCAAATTGTCTCTGCTTGTAGACAGGAAGAATTTATTTATTTCTCAAACACCGAGTGCACTTCTTTTACTAGGATTAAGTAAATTTACCTAAATACATTTTTTTTCTCCAACATGTGATGAAATTTGTACTTCAGAATAGAAATTAAGACAAAAGCTACAAAAATAACAGCAAACAGTCAAAAAAATGTGTAGACTTTGGTTTAAGTCTCCTGGTCTACTGGTGTGAAATGGCACAATTGTCATATGCTAGCATTGAGAAATTCAAGCCAGATGATATTCCCTAACAGAACAAACAAAGAATTTGAAGGCACTGAAAATAAGAGATTGAAGCCAGGAATAAAAAGAAACAAAGAGAAGAGAGACAATTAAATACAATCTATTAAGCTCTTTTTATTCTTTACATATTGTATTCATTTTTGTGTTATTGTTATTACACTTTTTTTTTTTCTGCTCATCTTGCAGACTGCAGCACTGTAGATGGGAACTTTTTCAGGCTATTGAGGAATCACCTGGGAATGCTACACTAACTGTCATGTTATTTATACTGTCTTCAAAAATCTGTCTCTTCTAGTTGATCTTCTCAACATATCTCATATGGTGCATATGGTTCTAAATTTTTCCACAGTTATTCCACACTGAACCCCATAGAAACCCAACATGAAAATTGTTCTAAATTTTTTTATGAATCATAGTCATTTATTCCTTTTAAGATATTTTATTTCTGTTTTACCTGAACTTCTGGCACATCACACACATTTTATTATTTTAAAAACAAATCTTGAATAGAAATCACACATCAATAATGTTTTCAGTAAATAAAATAAAGGAAAATACATGAATATATGTACGTATACTATATATACATTATATTTCACTATACATAATACATATATATGTATGTATGTAGAATATATGTGTTATGTTCATGCACACATATGCATCATGTACATCCAATAAAAAGAACCTGATAAGACTGATGAAGTGTAGGGGGGAAAAAAAGTCTAGTTTATTGAAGAAGACCAATTTTAAGATGAAACATTCTAAGATTATGATAAGAACTCGAACTTCCTTATAGTCCTTCTGCTAGTATTCTGAGGTTTGCTTGTCACTAATTTTCATGGATATATACTTAAGCTTTTTTTGATTGTATGTTTGTTTGCTTTTATGTTTTTTTTTTTTTTTTTGCTTGGAGAGAAACACCAATCTAAAACAGTATTGTACATATATCTTCCAAGCAGTGAAGCAAATTAAAGAGGTTATGTGAAGCCATATTCTTTCCCCAAACCCAAGAGCCCTTTCTTTCATATGAGTAGTCTAGATATATTTTTATTCCCACCTTTTTTGAAGATATTTTTGTTTGAGTACAGCAGTGTAATCCCCAGTAGTACAGATATTTTTAACTTCAAAGTTCATCTGTAAATTTCTTTTAAGTCACTATTTTTTCCTATCTAAAAAATGCCTTTTTTTTCTGTTTGTGTGTGTGTACGTGTTGGGAAGGAGAGAGGGAAAGCAGGAGGATTTGGAGAATTAGTAGACTGAAAGTTTATGTGCTGCAATTAGGTTGCATTCAAGTACCCTCAGGTTCCTCAGATTTCGTGCTAGCACTAGAGGTGCCTAAAGCAGAGATTTTATTTACAGAAATGAAGTACAATATGATGGAACATTTCATGTTTTAGGGAATGGACTTCGGGGTTGCTCAATCCAAACAACTATCATCAGATTTTCAACCAGTCTGAGGTTTAGAGTTGAACAGACAATGAGTTTTCAAATAGCTTTACATGAGAAAATACCATAATGAGGAAAAAAAGAAGGTTTTGATGTGAAACTATAAATATTTTACTTACTGATTTAAATAGAGAAAATTTATAAAGTCATCATACTACTTGAGAGCTGGAAATGTCATCTTCTTTTAATTTAAGCATGTTTAAAAAGATTTTATTTTCTAATATTTTTAATGGAATTCCAAAACAAGAATGGGAAACATATTCTTACAAATAGTTTAACTGCCCGTACATTACATTTTTCCTTGAATTTTTTTTCTTAGTCTATTTCAAAGTGGTAGTTTCTCATTGCATTTGAGAATGAGAAGATCTAGTAAATCTGCACGTAGTGAATTCATTCAGTCAACTCGTGGTGGTCAGCCCTATTATGTAATTCTTCTGAAGTTTCTCAATCTCCAATTTAAAACTTACTTACAAAAATCTTTCCCTTCTCCCCTTCTATCTTCCAATTTCTAAAGAAAATTCTTTTCAAATACACTTTTTCTTAGTTATAAACCCAGTTGAATTCCCAGTCTTCATTCAAATTTACAACAATTACAAAGTTGTTTTACAAACCTTTCTTTTTATCAGAACCATAGAAAGGAACAGTAAGTCTGTCTGTACTATAGAGGGAACATAGGGCAGAAACATACATGTAATGCAAATCAACCTCTCACCAGTAAGGTACTCTGAAAATACTTTTTTTCTTTCATGCAAGCTGCTATTCAGAAAGAGTAGATCATGACTTATTAAACTGGATTCATGACTGCTTGAGCTCAGCTTGCACCAACATTGACTGCATCTATTCTGAGCTCTCCAGCATTCCAAAGTCTAGTCTTTCATCATGAAGAGAAAACAGTTTCTTTCTGCATGGTAAACAAGCTGAGAATAAGCTGAATTTGCTTTATGTGTCTGACAAACATTGCAAAAATATGCATTACTTTATGTTAAGTTCACTCAATTTTTTAATTATGAGTTACAACCTGTATTGTTCAAATAAAGGGCAATACTTAAACATTTGAAATGATTTGCAAGAGGGAATAACATGGCTATAGCTTAGGCATCTTATGGTATGATACAGCTAAGAGATGATCCACACAAGATACAGATCCCTATTACGCATTCAATAGTGAACCGTAAGCACAAACACAGTTCAGTCTTTCAGAGCCATCAGGCAGTACTCACCTTATGCACTTCTCCACATCTGTGCTTATTGCTTAGCACCACATTAGCTTAGGCTCTGTGAATAAAGGAGAATTTCCTCGCCTGATGTTATTTCCTTCCAAAGCTCCAAAATCGTCTCTCTAATTAAACTCTAAGGCTAGAAAAAAACATACATTATATTTCTATATTGCTTGCTTTTGTCTTTGAAGATGTATAAATAGTTCTACATATGATATGCAGGCAGCATGCTAACACAAAAAAATATGGTGGAAGGAAGGATTTACCACATCAATAGCCATGCTGCTTTAAAGGAGGATGTCTGTGTAGCTTCCAGTTTTAAACTCCATTCAAACTGTATGCTCCTGAAAGAAATAGCTGGATTATTGATTTCACCATGTATTAATTCCAGTCTATTTCTAATTCTGACTTATAATTAGTTTATAATTCTCTCCTACACCTTTCTTTTCATAATATAAATACTAAAAAAATAGGGGTTTTTGATGCAGCATGCATCAAAGCAGTTCTCAATAGAAAAACTCAAATCGTCCGGAATACATTTCATATTTGGAATTGTCTCTGTCATGGCAATGTAATTAACAGTATTACATAGCAAGGCCTTCTCATCTGTTTTATTTTAAGGGGAAATAATTCCCTAATCTGAAATATTTTTTTTCTTGAACTACCATTTTCAGATCCATTTTCCAGGAAGCATCCACATGAAAACTGTTACTATTTATTTACTTATCTAGACAATCGAAACGTTTTACTCAAGTGTAGGTTTGTGATTTAGCTGAACTTTTCTCCATTTCAGTGATTTGACAATTTATTTTTCTTTTTTTCTGTCATCTCTATATTTTGTTATTTTCTTCTTTGCAGCCCTTGTCATTCAATGCAAGTCTGTGAGACAGATATAATCTGTTCAAAGCAACTCACAGCAAAACCAAGAACACAACACTTTAACCCAGATCATCAATCAACAAACAAATATTTATCAAGAGTGACATAGCAAAGCAGACAACAAATAGTTTTCCTTAGATGCAGCCCACTCTTGGATGCAAGATAACAGCATCTTGACAGAAAATGTTTGGAAAGGACAAATTGCAAAAAGGAAAATTTTAAACAACTTTATGTGTTTGGAACTGGGTCAGAAATTTTTGATCTAACAGTACTCATCTAAATTTATTCCATAAAATAGGATCTTCAAGTGCATGACTTTTAACACTTACCCAGAGCTCAGATCACAGAAAGCAAAAGCTTTAAATCGTGGGAAGTTAGTTATGAGAGAAAAAAAAATAGTAGTATGATAAGATAAGATAAAACTATTTGTTGAAGAACTGAATGATAACTGCATATTCTATGATCTTCCTTCATCAGTAACATGTACGCTCAGATGACTTTTCCAGATGGACAAAATATGAAATGTACCTTGGTAATTTTGTTGACCTCTCTTAACCTGTTGCTCTAAATAGTAATTTTCTTTTTATACCTACCATGATTTCCATCAAGAATCATCCATCATAGATAGTTTCCTAATACATGTTTTGTCATGAGGAAATGAGGTTGGATATTCCTATCAGGAACTGGAAGAGGCCACTGGAAGTCAGACTGGCAGGATGGAGGTGAGGAGGAAAAATACAGGTGTTCTTTCTGGAATTACTGTCTTCCTACTTTTCAAGCACATTATATTTTTGATTGGTTAAAATAAAGTCATCTTGACTGACCATACAAATGTGTTATGAGAACCCAGAATGTCAGGCAGCTAATCTGTTGGTAGCGTAGCTATTAAGATGGACAGTTCCCAAACCTCCCTTAAACTGCTTTTAAAAATGTGTAATGAAGCACTAGCTGATACAAAATTCATGGAATACATCCTTTTCAGAGCATCTGTTAGAACAAGTTACAATATAGAATAACTAAAAATATTATTTGGACAATCATTAAGGCAATCCCTTAATGAGGGATAAGTTTTCAGAATAGAGTGCAAGCAGAAGAATACATACAAACTTCTCTGGTATGTTTTATGACCCAAATACTCTGAGGCAGCAGGTGCAAAAATATTTTCAGGTCTAAAATAACTTTTGTGAATTAATCTTTTTTTTTTTTTGTAAATTAATCTCATTATTATAATATTAGAGAATGTAATCACCATCAGAGTTCCACTGCTTTCTCATCCAAACCTTGAATTTGGTCTTAAAATAATGTGTTTTAACTTCAAAATAATGAAAATAAATCTAAACTAAGAGATACAGATGAAACTGTAAATATTATATGAAAACTTGAGTACTTGTTACACATGGTAGCAAAAATTTGTAAAGATTTTCATTCAGCTATCTACCAGCATAATTCTGCTCTTATAGCTAGAAAAAATGAAGATTTCCCTGCACTGTATTTTTTCTAAAAATAATAAATTCCCATTAAATTATAGTCTGATTTTCATTGGCTGACTAGCATATGAAAAAGAACTTGAATACTAGTGGATAAATGGACTAATTGATCAGACTCAGTGTAGCTCATGAAAGGCAGATCCTGCCTCACCAACCTGATCTATGACCAGGTGACATGCCTAGTGGATGAAGGCTGTGGACATGTTCTACTTAGACTTCAGTAAGGTCTTTGACATAATCTCCCACTTCCTGTTCCCGGAGGAGCATGCAGCTCATGTCTTAGGCAGGCATAGTCTTGGCTGGGAGACAAACCGTCTGGATGGCTGGGCCAAGAGAGTGATGGTGAATGGAGTAAAATTCAGCAGGTGACCAGTCATGAATGGTATTCTCCAGGGATCAGTGTCATGGCCAGTCTTCTTTAATATCTTTCTCAATAATCTGAAAGAAGGGATTTGCCAGAGTACACCAAGTTGGTAGAAAGGTCCATGATATCACCCACTCTGAAAAAGATCAAAAGAAGCTACTTTTGGTGATTCCAAGAATAAAACTCGATTTAGTAAAAATAATATGAAGAATTTTCCTGTGCTCTCCCTGACAGAATTTAAATAGATTAAAGAAAAAGAAATCTCCTTTAGGAGTCAGACATTGAGATTAGCTTCTGGATAGAGGAGTCAGATCAATAATTCAGGAATACATATACCTATCCATCAGCAAGATCTTTCCAGGTGAGGATTCCTGTAGACTACTGAACACACACCAGTGATACAATATATTGAGCTGATAGTCGTTGAATCTTTCAACTTTCCAACTTTCCTGTTTTGGTTATGTCTACCAATTTCTACATACACAATATTCTTCCCTAACTAACGCCTCCTACACCTCTATACATCGTACATTTTTTTTTCTAGAAAAATGTGTTAATATTGTTGCTGAAACTAACACATACTTTTAATATTAATAGAAATTTAATTTGCTTGATGACAGTTATATTTAGTTTATACTTAGGTAGGTAGAAAAGGCTCAGAACCAGTATATACACATTTATTTTTGACATCTACATCTTCCTCTTAAATAATAATAAAATTATTAGACTTTTCTCCAGGAATTTTTTCCTCAAAATTGAAAGCATTTAAGCACATTCTTTTAAAGAATGAACATTTACAATGAGTAAGCTCAGAGGAAGATTATTGTTTGTTGACCATGCTTAGTGGAGGATGTGCTCCAGCATTAAAATGTTTACAAATTGAATTATACAAAGAATTTCTGACTTTTTGTTTGTTTAAGCAATTCCTTCAACTTAGTTTTTCCTTCCACCTGTTCAGCAGTGTGTCCTTGTCATTCACTGAAAATTCTTCAGTGCTTTTCCAAGCACTTTAGTCTCTGCCGAAATGTGAACACAGGGTTATGGTGTGGTACATTTTCTTCTGATATGCTCTTGATTTGATGGAGTTACACTATCTGACAGCATAATTTTCAGCCTCTGATTTTATGCATTTTCTGATTTTTACAAAGGGACTTCAGTCATTAAACCTTGATAGAATGCCCATGGCTACAAATATCCTTAACTGAAACTTTAAATTAATATGCATATGGGACAAATTAAATGCCAGTGAATGTGAATGAAGTGTGCACTCATCCAAATTCTCTGAAGACAATTTAGACTTAATAAAGAAATAAAATTGTACTAATAGATGCAGTTAGACATATCTGTTTATGAAAGAATTACTGGTTTGTCCCTTGACAGAGACTGCATTTGTACCTGAAAACAAATAAAAAGATAAGACAAATATCATATTGGATGAAATAGATCTTAGTTTCTAAGTGACCCCAATTTAGTGAGCATTAACCTTTCTAGTGCAAGCCACCGTGTTATTGACTGGTATCTGAATCCAGCTTCTTTGTCTTTTTATACTCCCCGTTATTTAAATGAAGAGAGGTTGACTATGACTTTTTAATACCTTTTATCCCCAACTCCACACACTGTCTGGATCAGCTATTACTTTTCCTGTCTGTGTTCATTCTTGTAGTACTAAAAGAGATGAGTTATTATCTCAGGAAAATATAAATGTTGCATATATTAAGGATGGAAGAAAAGGTTCTTTATTTTTCTATCTTTTTTCTTAAAAACGTTCATAAGAAAAAAAATCTTAACGTTTATTCGGGGGCCAGAAAGTACTAAAGCCACTGAAATTAACATGTTCCATATAGGTTGCAAGAACCTTTCAATCACAACAAAACAAAAGAAAAATTTTAAAAAGAAATCCATAGTGGTATACATACATTGACATCAAACATTCTTCTTTTTACACTGCCTGTATGGTAAGAGTCTGTAAAAAATATGTGGCAGAAATCAATGTTTAGCATATTTTCGGAAATTTCTGGGATGCTAAGATGATAAGCATGCTGCAAAAACTCTCACATAATAAATTCCTTTTACTCTAGATACATCTTTCTTTTTTTGTCTATCTGCATCATTCTAAGACCTAGCTTGATTATTCCTTGTAATTAGACCATTATATTATCTCTTTATATTTTAACTGCATTATCTTTGCAGGTTAAAGACTTACAAACAACAAAAAATGAAAATAGCCAATTATATAGTTTTTACTCTATGAAAAGTAGCAGGAAAGCTTATTCCTCTTCTCCTTGTTTGGTATTAGGTGACCACTGTTACTTTCTCCAGAACACAATGACATATCTTCAGTGACAGACTTTCATTCATTTTCCATATTTTTGTTTCCATTTATCAATACTTGCATAGATAAGGAACTGCCAAATCATACATCTGAGCATTAATCTCAGGTCATTCAACCTTACATTACCTATTCTGCTTTTCAGATGTCTGTATAGTGAGAAAAAGGTGGTCAAAACTGACCTTTTAATGACATTCCAAATGCACTATCAAATGATTAGTGGCTTTTATTCTTCCACAGCATTGAATGAAGTATCTACTTCATAAGCACTTAATTTACTCATCATGACTATTGATCCATGTTCATACTTCTTTTTAATGATGCTCAATGTAATTGTCCTAATTTTCTGGCTATAACTGTACTCTAATGCACTGATTAAGCTGTGGCTTCATAAACAATGGTTAAATAAGCCAAAAGTTTAACTGAAGCCTAATTAAATCTTATTAGAAAACAATTGGTTTGAGATTTCACAGTCTTGCCATTACCCTGCAAAGTAGCTCTTTGAAGCTTACAATAGCATACTGTTTGCCATAAATTAGGTAAAATCTGTGTACATTTTATTGCAGAACTTGAAACTTCACAGCCTGCCAGAAGATTTGAATAATTTACAACTGCAGTGATTCAGCTCAGAAGCAGACAGTGCAGCAGTGCAATACACCATCTTTGCACGACAGGACAAGTTGGGTAATGGGTACAAACTGAAACACAGAAAGTTCCATTTCCATGTGAGAAAGAACTTATTTCCTGTGAGGGTGACAGAGCCCTGGAACAGGCTGCCCAGGGAGGTTGTGGAGACTCCTTCTTTGGAGACCTTCAAAATCCACTTGAATGTGACCATAGAGCAATGATATGCCCTATGTGTCCCTGCTGGAGCAGGGGAGTTGGACTAGATGATCTCTAGAGGTCCCTTCCGACCTCAACCATACTGTTATTCTGTGATTCTGTAAAATCATGTATAATGAATTATCTTCAAAGCATAGAAAAGCAGCTATTAATTTTCTGCTTAAAAGACAATTATAAGCTTTAAAATGCTAAAACATTGCATAAAGTATTCTGTAAAGAGGATGATTTCTCATTGTTTTTGTTAAATGACATTTCAGCTATTTCGACGTGTTTTACAGCTCTACTGAAATCTGAGTTCAATTAATTCATACAGATACCTAAAGTCATCATTAAAGGCAATTACTATTCAAAATATCCACAAATTCTTTAAAAGGATAAATTATATCTCTTGATTTTGCATACTTTTATATCAATTTGCTAAAAACATTTCACATAAAAGTTAAGAGATTTTGTAATAAAACCAAGACCACAAGCTCCTAGGAGTATATAGCACAAGACATCAATGTGACAGGCTGATTGACACAGCCAGATCTCTCTTTCCAGGTATCTGTCCCTCATGGTAGATGATTGTCCAACGTGGACTGTTGCACAGAACCAGAGCTGTTCTATAACTTGTGAATGATGATGAAAAGGATGTGACAAGAAAGCAATTGAATAATATAGATTCATAATGCTAGGATTTTCTATTTTTTTCCTTGTATAAGAAATTTCAAAAAGACTTTGCCAGCACTTCAGAGAATGAAATGCCAAGTTTATAGATTCTATAAATGGGAGACGGGTTGTAGTTTTGTGAATGGGTTAATGGCAAGGAAAGACTTTTGCCAAAAATTGTATGTGTGAACCACTAGTTCTATGCTGTGATCTCTTGAAGGATTTACTGCTCAACTTGAAAGCAGAAAAAGAGTAAATATGACAAAGTGGACAAATCTTGGCATTTGAAGCACACATTCTCAATGTGGCTGCATAAATCCAGTTTCTCAGTTGCTCCTAAATCATGTTTCCATCCCTCTGTCATCTCAGCCGTCATCCACAAGTTTCATCCCAATGTTTCAATATTATTCAAGTACTGGGAAGCTGTGCACAAACTGAACACAGTATTCCAGATGGGGCTTCATGAGTGCTCACTAGGAAATAATTGTTTCCCATGAGCTACTGACTACAAATCAGTGGGAAACATCCTAGCATGTTTTTATCTCTCATTGCTGCAAGTGTGAACTGCTGACTCAGATTCTACTTTCCCCTTGTCCTTTTCCTCAAAGTTACCTTAGGTCAACAAGTTCTCACCTATCTGTACAATTCCATGCAGTTATTTCAACCTTAGGCAGGGCTTTGGATTTCTCTTCTTCGAACTTCTTGAGATTTCTATTAACTTATTGATCTAGCTTCTGAGCTTATTTCTGAATGCCCTCCAGCAGGACCATGATTTAAATGAGCTACAAACATTTAACAAAAATAATTGTTACAAACACTGAATGCAGATAATACAATAAAACAGTTAGTAGGCTTTTGAAAATCATATAATAATGTATTATCTAGCACTCTTTTTCAATACATCTTGGGAAAAGGAAGATTTCTTGTGGGCAAGACACTGATATAAGTTTTATAAAACCTGGGTTGAATTTCATCTGTAACTGATCTTTTGTTCTCAGGCAAGTGATTCCTCTTTGTATGTCAGTTACGGGTACAAAATGCTGAACTCTATGTTTTATTTAGTATGACTCTATGAAGTTAAATTCTCTGATGCATGGGAGGCAGTCAGACAAAAATTGGTGTTGCATGGGTGAAATGTGAAGTTCATTGCACAGAGAATAGTTATGTAGATAAGATACTCTGCAAAAAAGTTGCTATGCATCCATATATCTATTAGTCAAACTCATAGTCATTTTCTTAACTACATACTTGTTAAAATATATTACTTTTCAGTCTCAAATAGGAGGAATACAAGTCTTTACTTATTAATTCCAAGTTTTATGCAAGATTTTTTTTCTTTCCAGAAGTTTCTTTCCATGATATAGGTTAATTATAAACAAAGCATGGTCCTCAGATGCTCAGCAATAGCTAAAACGAAAACAGCTAGAATTACATTTTAAGCTAACTTCTCTGTTAGAAATTTATTGCATTTGAATTTTTTACTAATCTATTTATATAGGACATATTTATTATTTGACACAGCATTTCCATATTCTAATTTTGGTTATATTATTCAAAAAGTATGATTATCATTTTCTACTGTTGAAATTCCATATTTCTTACCCTATTTCTTTTCAAAGATCTGGAAAAACTGGGAGGTAAAATTGTGTTTCTATGTGGGTGCATGTGTAAATAGATATAGTCAAAGATTTATTTGTCATATGTGTTTTCTGACATCTTTATTCAATATTTATATTAATAATTTTCAGTGCAATAGGCTTGCTCTAAGGGGAAATATGCCTTGATAGTTTAGTGGAAAATGTCTATCAAGTACTGTTGCCAAAATTCATCTTTTTTCCCCCAACCTTTTAATTATTCATTTCTATGTAACAAGGCTGAAAGCAATGTCTGATGTCAAATAGAACCTGAATTTGTCCTTTTGATTTTCTAATTAGTTTCTCTATTCATTTTACTGTGATATGCAAATATAGTACCTGATTTCTAGCAGTACCCTGATTAAACATGGTTCAGCAGTAATGTCCTTCTGAGTAACTACTGCAGTCAGTCAAATATGCTTCATTAACTCAAGTGTGGTGAGCAATATTTGAAATTCTAGGATGAAAAGAAGCCAGAAAATTCATTCATTCATTTGTCTTAGCGGCTGTCTGTGCATGGCTTAATGACTAAATCAAAAGAATTGGAAACAGAAATACTTAGCAATCTTTTGGTCTTCTGGGTTACAGGATATTATTTGCTGTATGGTCTCTTTAAGAGAGCCATTTTTTATCACAAATTGATGAATTTTTAAGGTCAGATAGACACAGTCTTAGATATCTGAATATCTTAAATTTTGAAACCAGTCCTTTCATACGAGTGGACGTAAAGACAACATTATAAATAATCTTTAGGCCTTAAAAAAACCTCCTAATCTAAGCATGCTATAAAAATAGTAAAAGAAAAAAAAACAGAAACTGATATATGAAAATGTAAGGAGAGATGCAAGGAGAGTTAAAATTCAAAAAAAAATCACATCTTCAATGCTAAATTCATTTGCAAAAATTGATTTCTATATGATATCTAGGCTACATGACATCAATTTAATTTATAGACTATGGGATCACAGGTTCAAAAATAGATGGAAGTGCTAAATTGATAGTACAATTTGAAAAACAAGAAGTCATTAATTATGTTTGTTCTATGTTTAAATGAAGTAGATTAAAGTATTCATATATTGCGTGTGTGTTTTAACTCATATATAAATAACAAAAAAGTATTTTTACTTTTACTTCATTACTACTTCGTAATGAAGTATGATTCATGTAAAGAGATATCCAGAATCTAGGTATGTGTTTTCAGGGAACATCATTTGCTTACTATCACTTTTAAATACAGTTAAAGGAAAATATCTCCATTGATTTCTGTATCCTTTGTATGAGTAGACACTGATCACATGTTTAACATTATCCTTCCTAGTTACTTCTACTTGAGAATCTGCATGTTCTCTGAAGAAATAGTATTGATGGTTGCTTTTTTTTAACTAAACATTTTTGTAAGTGTTATTATCTTGCTACCAGATCTGACAATATTAAAATATTCAACACCTTTGAGCTTTTCAAATTTGAGATGTTCCAAATAACCATTTAATGCAATGTCACAGAACAACTGAATCACTCAGGATGAGGAAGGAACCTCAGGAGGCCTTCAGTCTGACTCCTTCTCTTAAGTTTGTGAGGTCAAAAAGTCTCCTCAGAGCTATGTAGTGGAGTGTGGGAAAACTGCAGCAGCAAAAATTTTGGAAATCTCCATCATCAAAAACCTCACTGCTTTCTCTGGACAACTTTATGGTCCTTAAGGTGAAAAACTTATTTGGCAAGACTGCCTCTGTTTCCTCTTTCCCTGCACCTCACTAACTCACTCACTAACCTGGCTTTTCCTTTTTAATAGTCTGCTGATATGTACTGGCAGACTGCTCTTATTTTGGCCCCAGAGCTGAACAGGATCAGCTCCATTAACTCTTCCTCACAGGATAAGTGGATCTGTCCCAGTTACCTTGGTGGTCTTCTGCTGCACTTGGTACAGTTTATCAACATCTTCCTACATTTGGAAGTCCAAAAATGGATGTAGTAAAACAGATATGGCCCACCTCTGAAAGTAACAAGGAATCTGAATGGATTTTTGCAGCCTGAGAACAGTTCTTTCCATAAAAATCTCAGTATTACATAACTTGTAATTCCAATCTGCTGACATTTAGTATAAGTCCATTTAGTAAACATCTGCTATTATTTTAATCTAATTCAGAGTTAATTGAAATACATACGAGAACACAACCTTCTGTAATCCTAGATCCAGATATTGAACCAGTCAGGCTGCTCACAGTATGTTTCTCTAAGGATAAATAGATTTTATAAAGATTGTTTTAAGAAGGCATTAAAAAGAAAAGAAAAAAAAAGATTTTTAGGGAAGGGCATCACTTACCTTTAATGAGTAGTAAATCTGATTTGTTCTGGAGACACAGGAGCTAAAAGTTACAGTATTTGCTATTCGATTTTTCTAAGCTGGATCTTACCCTTGCAATTGACATCCCTTGTTTTTTATGGAGAGCCCTGTGGGAAGGGAGAAAGGTAGCACAGCATTGCATTGAAATTGCCCTGCTTTTAAGAATAATACTTGAAAGAATGGTAGAAATGTGAAGAAAAAAATGCCTGGTATGAATTTGCAGTATTATAAATCACCTTAGAATGTTGATTTCAACATTTATTTAGCATCTTGTTTTTCAAGATTTTAAAGCTTTACTGTTAGATGTACAATGTATTTTTCTTTCTAATTCTTTTCTTTAGAAGAATAAGTTTTCAGAAACCTTTAAATTACAGAAGAATCTGAAAGTAGAATTAAAAATTTGGAGCTGCTCAGCTGGAAATTAGAAAAAAAAAGAAACAAGAAAAAAGACAAGCAAGCAAACAAAGAGAACAATCCAAATTAAAATCAGAAAAAAAAAAAGAAAAAAAAACCCTAAAACCCTTCTATGCTTAAAGGAGGCTCTGGTTTAAAATATAAACTTGACTTCTTAACTATGACAATTGATCCTTTTGGCTGTTGGAACATTTTTGCCATTTCTTAGTTGGCTAATGTTAAAGCCTAAGAAAAGTCAGGAGTTACCCTGATTCCTCCAAAGAAAATCCTGGAGCTGACCTGCGTATCCTTTTGATAGAAGTCATACAGAGTAGAGTGCAGATAATAATGATCTCTTGATGATGAACACAAATAAATTATTTTTCTAATAACTTACTATCATATTTTCATGCATTTTCTTGCTTTTAACAGATGATTCAAAGAATGTGTTATGTTATACTTTGAGGTCTGGCACTTTTGCCTTTGCAACTTTGTAATGCAAAACTATTGCTGATAAGGTTTTGCAAACAAAGTACTGAAAAACACAGGCAAAATACCTAATTTTGGGGCTGTAGGTTTATGGGGCTGTAAATTTATGGAGTTGTTTGAGGCTGAACATCAAAGAAAAGGGAAAGTCAAAAGCTGGATGTGGACTCTGAACACCGCAAGTTGCTATTTCTCTTTAGCTAAGCTAGTAGTTCTTGTTACTGTTGCCATGGAAGCTGAAAGTGAAAAAGAATCAATTTTGATTCTCCCTCAAAGACTCTCTTCCCTAGTCTCTCCCTCTGCCTCATAGACCTTTAAAACCTTTTCCACCAAGACTGTACTTTTAAAAAATTTTATTCTTTAAAGCACACTGCTTTTGTCGGAAGAAAGTGACGTCTTCTAGCCATGCATAACATTTGGATGTGCAGCTTCATTTATAGATATTGTTTTTGAGAGAGCAATGGACTAAGGTGATTTCATATATAGCATTGTACAGCTCTAGGAGATTTTCAGTGTATACTAACTTTCTGCTCGATTGAACCTCTGAATGCAGTGCTTGTAATATCTAGTATGCTAAATTGTAATTTCACTACAAGATTGTTGATAAGTTTGAAAATTTGAAGACAAAATTTGATTTAGTGTTACAATATCATCATCGTCCAGTCTTTTGCAATTTGTGGATATGTTTGCCGCACTGAATGCCAAGAGTTCTCTCTTTTCAGTAGACTCTTCAAAGATGGAGGATGCTTTGGCTAGAAGATATCTTTCTGTTTCCAGAAAAATATATAGAAAGTAATGCAAACTGAAGGAATAATGTAATTTATTTATTATAACTATAAATAAAAGTAGATAAGATATAAGAATTATTTTTAAATTGATCTTCTTGGCTTTCTTTTTTACTCTCATAGTACATGTATGTTAGTCTGTTTCTGAGTTCTGCCGGACAGCAAACTAGAAAGGTCTCTGACTGTAATAACCCTGGAATGAAATAGAGGAAAGTCATGCTGTCATCCTACTCTGTATGAAGTAGAGACATGATGTAAGCCATATCTGCATCCTTTCAAGTATGATTACTTTAAAAATATTACTGAAGGACTCAGACCTTTACTTATCAATCTATATCTTCTATTTAATTCTCACTGATATCATGTGGAATTTTTGAAGTAGGCACCCCATTTCTCTACTTCTTTATATGGAAAGGTCACAAGAAAACAAAAGTCCAAGGAAAGAGCAGTAGGAGGCAGCTGCTGCAAGTGCTATGCTTTTTGTGGAAGACTTGTTTGAAAACGGGAACTGAAAGGAAAATTAGGGCCTAACAGAAGTTTTGACATTACAGAAGCTTGCTTGGGGTGAGGCACAGTTGCCATTTCCAGCATGGCTGGTACGCACAGACTCAGCTCCTCCAAGGTTGCCCAGCCAATACAATCTGCCTTACTCACAGCTGCAAAGGGGAGTAAACGCCACAGCCAAACTCTGTCACACTCCCTGTGCTGGGCTGCTAATAAGCTGCACCGTAGCTATCCAATGGGAGATATATGATAAAAATTCTGGTGCTGAGCCAGAAAAGTGCCAAATCATTCCTTTGCTTGAACTTTGCTCATTATACGCTCATTTTAATGCCAAAACACACCTCCATCCCAAAAGTTACCTGCCTCCGAGGTACGAACACCCTTCACTCAGCATGCACTCTACATTTTCGATTGACTGATTGCCTGATTGACTTTAAATGAAAGCGAGAAACTTTCACCAATCAATAATAATATTAAGTATGACTCTAGTCACTCAAGCTCCACCTGAACATAAAGAAAAGTATAAAAGGTGAACTAAGGATCAAGAATTGTGGGAAAGACTCCATCGTAACTCTTGGATCAGTCGACTTGCTGATCCCCGTTCCCTCCCCTTGGGCTGAGATGCCACCTAAGAAGACTAAGAACTGAGAGGGAAGAAATCATCCTCACTCTTGGGACTGATCCCCCTTCCCTCCCCTCAGCTTGAGATGTCACCTGAGGAGACTCAAGACTGAGAGCCCTCTCCCATCTTCTGGGGTGAATGATGATTGCACATTTGTACATCAGAGCTAGCTAAAAAGAAAACACTCTGTAGTAGAGAATTTCCTGTACTGACATCCGAAACCTGCTTTGTAAATGTTGCATTTGAATAAATGATACTGTTCATGAGCTCAACTGCTTGTTTGGGGGAAGGCGATCAGACCTACAGTTGACAGATTGTTCGTGAATCTGATACTGCCAGAAGTGAGCTTATAGTTGTGCACGCTATTTGGGAACTCAGTTTGCTCCCAGGAAGGTGATTGGACCTATGGTCCACGGACTGCTTGTGAATCAATTACTGCCAGAATCGAGCTTATAGTTGATCACACTATTTGGGAACTCAATTCGCTCCTAGGGAGGCGATTGGACCTACGGTCCATAGACTGTTTGTGAATCTGATCCCGATTTGATATCTCCTTCTCCCCACCACCACCACTATGGCTTTCAAACTGCAACATTTCACACTTTTCAGAAAAGAAAATCTGCTTGCTTTTTCAGGAAGAGATTGCCATTAATCATGTTTGATATCAGGACTGAAAAATAAATCTCTGACATAACACTGCTACTTCATATGAAGAGTGACGGTTTTCATGCATGACTGAATATAAGGAAGGCTATGAGTTAGGAAATAGAAAGAAACAAAGCGAATAAAAGACATTTGTTTGGGAGGTCAGAAAAGGCAATATGAGAATTGAGGAAAGCAATACATGTAAGCCAAGATACTGACACCTTACATGTGCTATTCTATTAGGGGTGCCTTCACTGACCTCTTTTCCATTTCAGAAATCAAGACACAGAAGTGATGGGCTGTACATTGGAAAATTGTAATGATGCATCCACTGCTGACAAATATTCTTTCCTAAGAACACATGAACTATGGCGGGTGCAGGAAAACACAGTAGCAGGGCAGAGGTCAAGGACACTGCTATTAGATTTATCTGTGAGCATTACTGAGTACTCCTGATGCTGTGGCTGGTGTGCAGGCACACACATTCAGCCACAGCAGGAGCTGAAATTCCACGGCAGACCATAGTGGTGTAGGTGGGACTGCATGACATGAAGGAGCAGAACCTTGCCAATAGAAGTCAAGATAAAGATGCATGAGTAAATATTGTTGATGTATAAGCCCTCAAGGTGAAAGAGAAGCTCTCAAGGTGAAAGCATATCCAACAGAGGACTTCAGATTCCCAAAAAAATAAAGTGTAAGAATCATATATTAGGCTAGTTAAGGTCAAATTTGAGTGTCAGTATGTTAACTTGTCTTAACTTGTCATCCAGGTTAGGCTTTAGACATATCTAGCTAACTGGTAGCTGAATATCACATTCAAAGTTCGTGGCTTGAAGAGTCTCACCTAAATGCCATTCATATAATACACAATTTGCTTCTTCTTGCTTCTAAGATAAATTCCCTTGATGAACTGAGTCCAAATTACTTTCTGGTTCAAGGTCTTAATGAGCACAGAGGGTCCACTCATTGCTAACCTTCAAAAGGTTGATTGGATGGATGGTCAGACAATACAAATGCTTTTTACACAAATTTGGGGAAAGGACCAGCACTCATGTCCTTGAAAATTGCTACATGTATTTATAGTGAAAGTTTTTTTTTCTTTTGTTCTAATGGTCAAAGGCATTGTTCTTTTGATTTATTTATTTTAGAATTATTAAATTCATTCATTTCTCACAATGGGGCAGCTAAATAAATATTAAGAGTACAAAAATTGCACACAAAAGAAGATTTAATTGGATTCAGATTCACTTTTATGAAAAAAAAAATTAAAAGAAGAAAAAAAAAGAGGCTGGCCTGAGCATTTTTAGCACTACTGCTCCAAATCAGCCCTTTTAATATGATGCATTTATAGAAAACATTAGAAATACAATTCAGGGTCCTCTGGGTTTTAATGAGACTCATTGCACTTAAGGTCCCAACAATATGTGCATCACATAGATATTGACTGTATTTCTTTCATTATTAGTTATGTAACTAATAGAAAATTTTTTGGAGTTTTACATAAACATTCTAATGCTTGCTTTTCACTCCTCCCAAACTAATAAGATTAGCAACATATTTTGCTATTAATATATCAACAGCAATCAAATAAATAGCTTCAATGCCATTTTACTAATGTAAATCTAGGATGCCTCACATGGAATAAACTACTTTCACATCAAATAGCTAACCAATGAGATATTTGATAAAGAAATCCTGCAATAAAAATATGAGATCTAGATGCTGTTGCTATGGGTCAAAAATGATAGAAAGAAAATCTCAGATTTTCTCAGATAGAGTACGAGGAAGGCAGTGCAGAGTGGCTGCTGCAACAGAACTGATATGAAGTTCTTCTAAATATAAGGTATAAAATCTTTTTCTCTGTTTTTCATGACTTTGCTTTGTCTTCTTAAAATGCAAAGATTGAAGCCTCCGAGACTTTTGAAGTGGTTTTCTTTCCTCCTTTTTACCTCTTCTTCCTTTTTAAATAACTATTCTCTGGGCACACTGAGGTCAGAAATTTTTGATCTTCAGTATTATATGAATAGTGCATTGCTACTGTCAGCTTTGGATCATATTTCCAGAGAAGAAAGAAGTGAGAAAGAAATTCAAAAGTTCTTTCATTCACGAATCTCTATAAAATAAAGAGGATATAGATATGTCAGTTCTGTTGGGGTGCAGAGTTCATTGTCTGAAGATCCAATTTACAGACAAAATAAAATAGAGTAGCACGATATCTGCAGTCAAATCAAGAAAACTAGCTTAAGCATCAGATAAATAAGATCATTCATGAGTCTTGGAAGTAATTAAATCTTTGGAGATTAAAACTAATTGAAAGTAAAAGCAACTAAGACATTGAAAGTGAAGCCTAGAGTAAACTTGATGGAGGGAAAATGTTTTGTAAATAAAAGATACTCTGAAAGAATAATCTAATCATGTTGCTGCCCTAAGGGCTGTTTCTGAAGCAATAATAAGGGAAATCAACACATTGTACAAAAAGAAAAAAAAACGAAACTCTAATGAATCTTAAGTGACAGAACCAGGAAGGATGTTTCGTGTTATATGTTCTGATTCTCATCATCTCATCATTTTTAGTAAGACATTATCATTTAATCTAAACTATTTCCTAATATAAGCAGTCTTTATTGTCCTTTTTTATTAAAAAAAAACCAACCTATTAGTGTTTTTGACTGCTTTTCCTCTCAATAACCTTGTTTTTCCTTTTTTTTTTTTCCATATCAGTTCAGACTTTTCTTTATTTAGCTTTTGGTCATTGTTCTTTTTCCTGTCAAATTCTAAGTCTGTGAACTATTTCTTTTTTTGATTTGCATTATTATGCTGTATGATCACATGTTTAGGGCACTGATCATGTCATAATATTGATTGTACATTCCTGAAGTGCATCATATTTAGCTCTATCAGTCTTTTTATATTCAGAACACTTATATCACTCTTCAGACCTTTAATTTTATTTTCCATTATGTTTCTCATATCTTTCAAACTGTGAAGAGAATAACTCAGTTTGCAAATATGAACTTCATGCATAAAAACTTTGTAATATACATTACCTTTCTGTACTTAAACGCAACATTGGCCTTTACTTACATCAGCCTCACACTAGGAATTTTATTTGCTTGTTGTATTGTTCCTGAGCCTCAGCAGTTGCAGTTTGTTTGTGTCCATCCTGTTTATCTTTGTTCCCAACAACCCATGACACACAGAGAGAGGTTTGCAAAGTAAGGCATGCAGGAAATTTTTGGATGATGTGCATCAGGGCTCACATGGATTACAGCTTAAAGAAGAAATAGTAACCACATTACTGGTTCAGAGACTCTTATTGTGCACAACAACTCCTGCTGCAAGTTAGCTAAACTTTGCAAGGGGCAGGCTGACATCCTCCTTATGCCCCTCGTGAGAAGCAACTTTCATCTTCTGATGAGTTCCCATTAAAGCTACCATCTTTTACAGAAACAACATACTTTAAATGCTGCTCTTAGCACCTGTTGAGGTTCATTACAGAAGTCACAGTGGTAAACATGTTGTTCTGTGTTAGCATAATATCTCATTTATTTTTCCCCAGGACAAAATCAGTTTTTTTTCCAATGGAAAAAGATGCCATTAAGAAAAAAATAAAACTTGAAAAGTTGACAGTTGTTCTTTAGAGGATAGGTCTGGTATTATTTAGTGCATAAGTGCATACAGGGTCCTGCTTTCAATTCCCAATACAGCTATAAATTTTGTATACAGTATCAAATATTGTATAAATTTTGTAACAGTACCAAAAGAAAGAGAAAATATCAGGGGACAATAATAATTCTTTTCATATTTATTCACCTTTTTCCTTTCTCTAATTCTATATGATGTTACCTGCCACTCTAACTTACTAAGATGATTCATTCCAGCATTCACATATAGTTATTCTTTGTTTTGCAATAAAACACAAATATGCTTTCAGGGAAAAGAATAGCAGTTCAAAAAACTCTTGTGTTTGGCAAGGAGAGTGAGCAGCACTCAAAAATACAAACAAACAACATTTAATTTAAATCACACAACATCAAGGGTTTTCTGGGAGAGATATGAAGTGCTATTAAGAAAAATTCAAATACGCCTGAAATTCAGACTGACTAGTTCTTTCTGTATTAGTACATAGTTTAAAATGCTCTCAAATTTTTAGAAATTAGTAGTGGAAATCAGCCTTTTTTGTAATAAAATGCTTTTCTTTTTAAATTTCAATGAAGAATATGGTCCAGTAATTAATTGCATAATCTGAGGGTTTTTTTTATTTATTCTGTTTATTTATTTATTTGTTTATTTATTTTCTAAAATGATCAAGATTTGAAGATCTGAGGAAAAGCAAGAATGTGAATTTCCTTACCAAGGCTAGGCATCAATCATGACATAGAACATCCACACATATTGAATAAGAATTAGAATACTAAAGGTGACTCGAAAAGAATGTGTATGTAATAAACAGTTCCTTCCAATTCAAATCATATGATTTAAAAATTATTCACAAAAAGGAACCCTAACATTATGGATCATTATGAATGTGACTACATTGTTTGTTTATTTCTATCCAGAAAAAAATATGTCCTCTAACACCATTACAGTAAGAATCATCTACATATATGATTATGCAGGACATCTCATTAATTCAGATGATTTTTAACTTGAATGAATGAATAAATAAATAATAAGTATGATAGGATGACAAGTAGCTCAACAGAGACTCTTGCTGAAGGTTTGTGTGGTATAATATAGCTAGTCTTCTCAGAAGGGGACTGACAGTCTGTATTACTCAAGCTAGGTGGCAGGGACCACTCCTTGGAATGGATGCACTTAGAATAGTTGCAGCTGATATCTGTTATCATATTTAATCATTCTCTCATCCATGAGCTAGTACTGGAAATTTTTATTTTTTAAATGATGAATTAACTTGAAATAATAGAATTGTCCTTTTGCACATTCAATATTCAAAAGCCTAAATAGTAACATGTGAGTTGTATTTTCATGGCACTTTTCTGCATGTGTCTTTGAAAGCAGTATTGAACAAGCTAGCTTTTTAATTTTTGACATATAAGATCTAAATTCATTGCTAAACTGAAGCATTCTGTGTCTTAATTGTTTCTGAAATGGATTTTTTGCAAACATTAACATGTATTTATGCCTTTTATTCAAAGCCATATTATCAACTGCTTTGAAATATCATTTCTATATAGAAGGCTACTTGTCCTTTTTTTGATTACTTTACTGATAATTGTGGGTTGACTTTTTGTTCTGTATATCAGTAATGAGTCCTTTCTTTATGATTATTGAAAGCCTAGAAGAAAAGCCAATTAAAAGTATTAAGAAGAATGACAATTAAAAGTTATTAAGAGTTGTTTTAGCTGTAATGAGATAATCATGAGTCATTTTTATGATGCTATGACAATTCCATTCACATTGCCATATGATAAATTGTTACTTCTCTTAATCAAGAGAAGTTTAACATATGAATAATTTATTTAAATCTATTATTGCAGTACAGTATAGAACTGCAATTCTAATACAGTTAATAGCCCTTCAGGACATTTATGCAGTTACAGATTATCTTGATTTTAACTATTTAAAGTTGTTTCAAGGAATAAAACAGTGACAGTGGAGCCTTGATTTAATTTGTGTTTGTTTTTGTAAGTATGAGAACTAGACCAAAAATGACTTTCTGTTTACTCATATTTTTATTGTATTTTCTTTACTCTTAATCCAACAATTCTAGTCACCTGAAAAATCAAATTAATCAAAAACAGAATATATTTGGCTGTCAACTTTTACAAAGTAATTGATTGTGAGATTCCCTGAAGTGATTGTCTTTCAGATTTTCTAGTTCAATTTCATTGTAAATTGTGCTCTAAGTCATGACTAACAGCCCACGAACACATCAGATTCAGAGCAGTAAAGTTTGTAGAGTTAAGCAGAATTTAACAGAGTTTTTCTAAGGGAGGTTGCAAAGGCACACATAGATGCTTATTTAATATCATAAAAGCTAGGTAGTTCTTGTGGAATATTGATCATCTTGGAGAACAGGAAACTGATGTTCTAAACTCTAACTTCCATTTGGCCTCATTGCTTTACAAGTTTTTGGGTTTTTTTCCTTTTTTTTTTTTTCTTTTTGGCAATGGATATTATTTTCTGCTAAAAAGGAAGGAGTCAAAGTAAAAAAAAAACCTTGAAAGAGGAGGAGATTTTTTGCTATTTTGCAGAATCTAATGCAACTTCAAATATTGTTATCTGTAATTCAGCAGAGAATATCAAAGATAAAAGTGACTTTTACGCCTAGCTTTCATCAGGTCAATGTGAGTCAGATGGTCACCTGCCATTATTACTTTGAAATCCTTTGCTTTTGATACCTAACCTTAATTTTGAAGACAAAACAATATACAGAGGGAATTAAAATCCTGCTGATGTTGCTGCTACTGCTGCTACTCTTATGGATTGAGAGAGAGCTAAAAGTGGTTAGAGCAGTTACTGTTTTTAACAATTTAAAGGTAGAATTTGTAGCCCATTTTCTGTGAAACAAGAAATTAAAACATAAGGAAGGACTACTGTCAAAATAGTACTCCAGTCCTTCTTTGAAACCTTTTAAAATAAATACTTATATCAAGAGTAGGAAATACTGATATAAGGGGCATTATAGCCTCTCTTCCCAAAAATGGCTAGCTGCCTTTCAAAGTCAAGGGCATTGCACTAGGAAGCTTGTTCCTTCTTGCTTCAGGCCATTAGTCTTTCTCTACTGGCCATTAGCCAGTATCCTAACAAGATTGAAAAAATAAAAAAATAAAAGCACAATAAAGGTGAAGTGCAAAAAAATCTAGAAAATTACTTTTCTTTTCAACAGACTTATTACTTTGCTTAGCCCAAGTATGAAGCAATTTTGAAGGATTAAGGCAAACTAGATTGTGATTTTATATTACTGTGAGAAGTTAAAATGTTATTCTGGCATTTCAATTCTTTATCACTCATTTCATTTAAAATAGGTAATAAGCATCTAAAATGAAGATTTATTGAGTAATTTTACCAGAAATTTCATGTTGTTAAGTATGTTCTTTACAAGAACACCCATAAGAAATGGAAGGCAACAGTGAAAGACTGGGAAATATAGAGGACTGACAGCTTGGCTAGCATCTTTCTCCTTAAGTCACTTTTCAGATTAAAGTGAGAAGTGTACAAAAAGTAAAAGAATAATCTATATGATAGGTGATTTATTTGGTATATTAGGTAAAACATCTTTCTATCTTGAGAAATATACATAACTCACAGCTCTTATAGTAACATAACAAGCAAAAGGTTATCAGTGACATTTAGTGCTCTAAAGGTATGTGTTTGTCCTGTGTGTGTGTTCCCCAACAACTTGCAATATTTTTAGCCTGAGGGAAGAGATCACAACTTCTGTGTTGCTGAGCAGGCAAACTGAATGGAGAATGCTGGAGTCATGGTGACTTAGTATGCAACTTAACTCTATCCCACCTATAATGTAAGGTGGGATAGAGTTAAGACACATATAGAGTTTTTACTAAAGGAAACCAGGTACATCAAAAGGGAGGGAATCATTGGTAATTCAAGTGGACCTGGATGATAGAGGCCCAATACTTTGAATCACACAAAACAATACCTGTTTCACAAAACCTGTTTCACAGCAACAAATATAAATTGTAGAGTTCAGCACAATGTAAGAGAGGCTTTCTAATATAGAGGGCTGCAGTTTGAGCTTGACCATACTTAGAAAAAATGCAAGAGAAAGAATATTTGCTTTGAAAGTATTCTTTTCATTTCTAAAGAAATCAAGTCCACATCACAGCAGGTGCCCAGAACCATATCCTCATCTAAACAATGTCTTTAACAATCTGGGAGTTTAGAAGCTTTGTTTTGTCTTTGGAGCTTTGTTTCTCCTACATATTTCATGTATGAAGTCACTTTACTCATTGCTCTCGGTTATTCACTGTAATATTGTCAATGTTCTAGTTGCATTCCTTTTTCTACTCCATTTTCTTGCTCCTCATTATTCTGACTGAATTTGCCAGATTATTGTGACATGGAATGGATGTAGAATGGATTATTTAACTTCCCAATCTTAGATTTTGCTTTTAACTATTCCTTCTGACTATTTTATGTTTCTTTACTTCCCATGATCATTGATCCCTTCTCATCCATATGACCATCAATCTGTACACCTCATAATTTCTAAAGTTCCTGGCATTGTTTTGCTCCTACTGCATCACCCAGATCTCCTTCAAATCTCTCTGATTTGTCAGCGTATCCCTATCTCTTGGTCATGTCAAAACAGATTCTGATTTTACTTAGAATGTCTTTCTCAGATCAGTAGAGCATTGTATAAGGGTGGTAAGGAGAAAAGTAATTTCTCGAGACCTTGATGTGGGGAATCTGTGCTAGAAGTTCTAGGTTTTATTATCATAGAATCATAGAATGCTTAAGGTGGAAGAGATCTCAGAGATCATCTAGTCCAACCGCTCTGCTTACACAGGGTCACCTAGAGCACATGGCACAGGGCTGCATCCAAGTGGATTTTAAAGATCTCCAGAGGAGACTCGAAAGCATCTCTGGGCAGCCTGTTCCAGTGCTCTGTCACCCTCACCCTATCCTATTAGATTATCCTATTAGGATATTATCCTAATATCCTATTATCCTATTATTCTATTAGAAATATTGAATTCAGATTTTCAGATATTGATTTTCAGATGCAAATGTCAGTTGACATTTTTAGCTGCTGTGCATGTGAAGGTTGCTTGAGATGTGGTCACAATTAGTCAATATTTTTTTCATGGAGGGCCTACAGCCATGCCAGTATAGCTCGATTTTTCCTTTAGATTTTTATTTTAATTTAAAATATGTATGCACTCTTTTCAAATGGTAGCTTTCCTTCTGAAAGGAAATACACTGGGAAATAAATACCTCATATTAGGACAGACATTAAAACTTTCTCAGAAAACATGTGATGCTCATTACTATAAATTCCACTAAATAGAAGAAAATATTCCTCACTAAATCCCAACTAGTGAGTATAGAAGGATTTCTATATATAAACTTTTATATGGATATGTATATTTGTATGTATATATGATCTGTTAATAGTTAAAGTATCAGGTCTGATGTTATATACAGTATTTCCTTTCAACTATTTCAGAGAAAAAGATTATAAGGAAGTACCTCAGGAAAGTAATCAAATAGATTTTGTTTTATGCTTTTATAATGAATGTGCAGTAGCAAAATTTATTTTTCCTTTCACTGAATCCCAGGATATTCAAGGTCGGAAGGGACCTCTAGAGATCATCTAGTCCAACCCTCCCGCTCAAGCATGTACACCTAGAGCATGTGGCACAAGGTGGCATCCAGGCTGGTTTTGGGGAAGTTACTTTCATGGGAAAGTTGCCTAGGAAAGTATTAACAATAAGTATTGTTTCTGGAATACCTAACAGCTAGCTCTTAATAGAAAGTGAATCCTAACAGTCCCAAGAAAACGCCTGCCTGAAACTTAATTTCTTACTCTGCTAGGAATGGCTTTCACAGAACACTTCTTTATCATTTTTGGTTCTTCCTCTATAAAAAGCAAGTTCCTTACTGGATACTGTGGTGTGGAAATATTTTGATATTTCCCATTTATTTGAAGATCTAAGTAAGTACTGGGCTAGAAAGTGAATTACATATTCTGGAAATTAGCTTCTTACTTGAGGCTGTTTCCAGTCTTAGGCTAGCAAAAGTTTTTTTAAAAACAAATTGAATTAATTCAACTGACAGAACTGACAGATCCATTTCATAATATTTTATAGCTACCTAAAACTGCCTGTTTAAGCAACAAAACTTGAAATATTCAAACGAGTTATAAAATATGAGTTAGTAAGAATAGTAGCAGTAAGGAAAAATGTCTCTTGCATCTTGCTATCAGTATCTCAGATCCTGAGGTCACAATAATAATTTAATAACTGTGAATATATTTCATTCCAGCTAGAATAAGAAGGAGAGGAGGAGTCAGATAACAGACATTTCAAATTCAATCTGCTTAATTCTACAAGCTTAAGCAAAGGAGGTTCCACCTGCAGGTGAGGGGGAACTTCTTTCCTGTGAGGGTGACAGAGCAGTGGAACAGGCTGCCCAGGGAGGTTGTGGAGTCTCCTTCTCTGGAGGTCTTCAAAACCTGTTCGGATGCCACCCTGTGCCACCCGCTCTAGGTGTGCCTGCTCGAGCAGGAAGCTTGGACTAGATGATCTCTAGAAGTCCCTTCCAACCTTGAAGATTCTGTGATTCTGTAATTCTTTTTGCAGTGTCAAGATGCTCATTCAGTTTAATTCCACCAACTCCAGTGAAAGTGAAGGGAAGAATCTATGCATTTCACCAGACTTCTACTAATTGAGACATCAAATAAACATTATAGTGAGTAATTTTATTCGCATGCACAGACAAAACCTCCCTATGTTGGGGGGAATGACTGAAGGTGACAGGCCAATATACACTAAAATAATTTGAAAAGTGCATATTAGCCCTTATTTATATGAATAATTTTTTGAATACTCATTTATGATTTGGTGTCTAACTAAGACTGTGGTTTTGAAAACAAAAGGTGTAGATCCTCCTCTCCCTACTGATTTTGCATTTTTTGAGAGTCTAAAAGTGTACTTTAAATGAAGGAAACATCAGATTTTATTTGTTAGTTTATTTGTTTTTTTTAAAAAAACTTTGCATATATTCATCTAGATATTAAAAAAAATCACATTGTTCCATTTTCCTTACAGATAAAAAAAAAAACATTTCAGAACCAGAAAGGTATACAGAAATAGAATAGTCATGTTTTGGTCAGTTTATGGTTTTGTCTATCTACATAAAACAGGAAGAAAGACAATAGGAGGAATGTGTCTGACTAAGATATCTACTTCTGATTTCCTGAGTTTGTGGAATATATTCGATCTAGACAAAGATACTCCACTCTGCCTATGAGAGCAAAAAAATACATTTTTTCCTGCTGTCTTTTTGAAGGTCCTATCTCTTATTTCAGTAATGTATTTTGAAGTCTTGCTCTATTGATTATTCCTCAGGATCCTGATTGCTTTACATGGATTTTTTGAATTGTTCTCTAAGCAAACAAATAATCTTTGCATAAAGGTAAGTTTATTTGACTTACAGCATCACAGAATCAAAGAATCTTCAAGGTTGGAAGGGACCTCTAGAGATCATCTAGTCCAACCTTCCCGCTCCAACAGGCACACCTAGAGCA